>SJYT01074050.1:37277-116370 GCA_006410635.1 Cephalophus harveyi | reverse complement strand
GAAGGAATGATGCTAGAGCTGAAACTCCAGTACTTTGGCCACCTCATGCGAAGAGTTGACTCATTGGAAAAGACTCTGATGCTGGGAGGGAATGAGGGCAGGAGGAGAAGGGGACGACAGAGGATGAGATGGCTGGATGGCATCATTGACTCGATGGACGTGAGTCTGAGTGAACTCTGGGAGTTGGTGATGGACAGGGAGGCCTTGTGTGCTGCGATTCATGGGGTCACAAAGAGTCGGACACGACTGAGTGACTGAACTGAACTGAAAGTACAGCAGCCATGAAATTAAAAGACACTTACTCCTTGGAAGAAAAGTTATGACCAACCTAGATAGCATATTGAAAAGCAGAGACATTACTTTGCCAACAAAGGTCCGTCTAGTCAAGGCGATGGTTTTTCCAGTGGTCATGTACGGATGTGAGAGTTGGATTGTGAAGAAGGCTGAGCACCAAAGAACTGATGCTTTTTAACTGTGGTGTTGGAGCAGACTCTTGAGAGTCCCTTGGACTGCAAGGAGATCCAACCAGTCCATTCTGAAGGAGATCAGTCCTGGGTGTTCTTTGGAAGGAATGATGCTAAAGCTGAAACTCCAATACTTTGGCCACCTGATGTAAAGTGTTGACTGGAAAAGACCCTGATGCTGGGAGGGATTGGGGGCAGGAGGAGAAGGGGATGACAGAGATGAGATGGCTGGATGGCATCACCGACTCGATGGACATGAGTTTGGGTGAACTCCAGGAGTTGGTGATGTACAGGGAGGCCTGGAGTGCTGCGATTCATGGGGTTGCAAAGAGTTGGACATGACTGAGCGACTGAACTGAACTGAACTGAACTAAAAGTACAGTGAAGACACTCCTGTGGTCTTCACTGTGGGATGCTGCTGTGGTACAGACCCATGGACCACCCTGGGGAAGTCGTCCTCCTGCCCTGGGGGAGGCTGCCTTTTCCTCCTGGTAACAGTTGTCTGTGTTTCTGGGCAACGCTACATGAACATGTGTCTGCAGATTGAAATATTAGATTCCCCCCAGACAGTGTTGTGCTAGAAACACCAGGAGCTGGCTTGTGAAAGCTGGCTTTATGCTTCTCTTCCCGAGTCTGTGCTCTGTGTCAGCATGCTGGTGGTTTGAAATGAGCCATGAAGGGGATATATCCACACCACAGAGACTGACAGATGCTAGAGACCAGAGCTTTCTCCTCCTGAAGAGGCAGCTGTTAAACAGTTCCCAGCACCACTATCCCCCCGGGGAAAGTGGGTGGGAGCAGAGAGATGGACCAAGGAGCCCGAGGGAACCCGTGGATTTACAGCTTCCATCTCAGGCTCACTCCAGGCCTTCAGTTTGAGCAGAGAGTAGATTCTCCTAGAGTGGACTTGCTGCACAATTGAAATTACTCTTTTCTTCTCTCTTCCTTATTGCTGCTGAGAGCAAATAACTGAGTATGAAACATGCATATGCTGTGTCTCCACTGGAAGCAAGATGGTGGACGGGGACTGTGTCTTTGGGCCCAACCTGTGATGGACACTGCCTGGGTCCTAAAGAGGTGTGGCGCCCATAGGGGACAGTGGTTGTGGGGTGGGCTGTGGGGTGAACTCTGGGGAGACGGAGCATGCATGATGCTCTCCTTGGCACTCAGCGACTGCAGCAGATGGTGACTGGACAGGAAAGGAGGGCCCTGGCAATGTGCTCCTTACAGGTGTGCTCAGTAAATATTTGCTGACTTGAAATTGGTCATGGGTGCAGCTTAGCTGAAAGCTGTCTGTCTTGTTTAAGAACATGTGTGATATTCCAGCATTCTCCCAGGACCAGGGTGAGTCAACAGAACACCCACTGGGGTAGGACTGGGCAGGGTCTCAGGGGGCCACGTGAGGGGGGCCATGGGGACTGACCCCTAAAATGGGGAAGTTTTTCCCAGTTACCTACTCCTGCTGGGGCTGTCTCTCCCCTCTGTGTGAGCACATTTTCAGGGTTGTGAGTAGGGATCTGCCTCTTCCCTGTGGGGCAGTTGTCCTGAGCCCTTGGTGTGGGTAGAACCTTGTGCTTGGTCCAAATCCTTCTGGGTGGAAGACAGATGCTGAGAACTTGTCCAGTCAGGAACAAGAAGGGAAACCTTGTGATATACAAAGCCCAGAAGAAAGAGGCCCAACTGATGTGGTTCAAGTGAGAGTCACCTACAAACTGAGGTTAGGCTGGAGCCCCCCCAGGAGCTGGGCACAAGATTGGGGTGGGAGCAGTCCCTCTACTGGGGGAATTCTCCAGGTTTAAAAGGCAATGTAGTTGTATGTCTGATGGGATGGGTGTTCAGACTAAGCTGGACCATGAGACTCTCTAGGAGGACAGTTCATTGCCTCAGGGAGTAGGGCAGGTCCACCAGCCTGCAGCTCACAGACAGTTAGGGTCCCTGGGCCCTGCCGGGAGACCAACCAGCTGAGGCTTCGCAGGCCAGCAGGCTCTGCAGGTCTGGGTTGGGGTGGGAGATTAAGGCCTATCTGTGACTTACTAAATGCTGGGGGAAGTGGTTGTGGTTGAGATCATCTTGATCTCAGAGATGGTTGAGATGCAGCCATGGGCCTTAGTTACTCGATCTGCGGTGTGTGAGGACAGTGAGAGGCTGCCCTGGGACAATCCTGGCCTCCCTCCCTCTCATGTGGCTTCTCAAGTTTTGAAACCACCTCGAGTGGGAGATTCACTGCACCACGAAGAACTTATGGAAAGACTAGTGGTCTGAAAGAGCAGGGACCTGGCCTTAGGCCAGACTCTGCCATGGACTGACTTTCCACACCTTGGGGTTCACTAGTTAACCTCTCTGGAGCCTCAGTTTCCTCATCTGAAAAATGGGAAGGTAATCACAACAGTACTTATCTGCCTCTCACAGGTGAAAGTGCTTTTGCACTGGAAAGTAACTAGATAGGTGGGAGGCTTTGATGGTAGTTTAGCTCCTGGGTGCCCCTGAGGGGCTGGACACCGGGGGAAATGTCTGATTCAGCAGGAAGAGGTGAAGTGGTGCCCTGTGTATCCAGGAGTCAGACTTCCCCCATCCTTAATCCTTTAGAATTCAGCCCAGGGTTGGGCTCCCACCTCATTGTCACAGGCACAGGGGCCCGTCTCAATTATTAAGCAGAGGACCTCCCATCGCCCACCTTTGGGGGCCCCTCACCCACCAGAGAGGTTTTCTTCTTATGTTTAAAATGCAGCCAGGCAGCTCTGTGGGCAGTCAGGTTGGGGGGCAGGGGACTGGTGTTTATGCTGGAAAAACCCTAAATGTCAGAATGAGAAGGATTTCCTGAGGCCCAGTACCCACACAAGCTGCTTATTCAGGACTTTGAAGTTGTTTTTTTTTTGTTTGTTTGTTTTAGAAGAGCTTTCCTTTGTTAATGTCTGAGAAATAAACAGCTGGCGCTGGCGTCATGGTCATTGGAAGGTCACGCCTGGGCTGGGGGAAGGTTCAAGTGTTGACTGTTTCATGCCCAGACCAACGTTGGTTCCCTGTTTCAGCCCCATTCTCACCCCACTCTCCATCCTACCTGGCCCTCTGAGCTTGAGTCCTTGTGGTTTCTCTGGGAAGACGACTCCATCCTCTGCTGTGTCCCTGCATGCGTGTTCCAGGTCAGTGGTTCTCAAATTTGGCTGCACAGTGGGCTTATCTGAGTCATTAACAAAATCCCACCCCCTGGGCACAACCCCAGAGATTCTGATGTAATTGGCCCCAGGTCTGACTCTGCCTTACTAGGCAACCATTCTCCTTATCTCTGAGATTCCAGGCGTCTCTGGTCTGCTGAGTGGTTGCCTCTCTGTTTCTCTTTGATGTGACTGATAACACTTAAGCAAAATACTTTTACCGTAGTTTTATAGTTCCAGGGAAGAAGAGAACACACATGCATTTACCTGGTTCATGAACATCTTAAATAAGAAGTCCAAAACCTAATTTCAGTCTACATGGCCAATGCCCATCTTCAACCACAACTTTACACTCTGTAATTTGGCAAATACAAACTCCAAAACTGTTTGCTTTTACCCATCTTCACACAGCCCTTTCCCCACATCTGTGGCCCGACTCTTGCCGCTCCCTTGGCAACTCCTAAGCCCGGAGAAGAGTTATGGCTCAGCCTCTGCACCTCCTGACCTTCCTTCTGCTCTGAAATGGCTCCAACAGTTTCAAGATCCTCACTGTCACACAGCCACAGTCAGAGGCAAACACCAGTGGGCAGCTTGGGGTAGGAGTTTCTCCTCCCTCCTTCCCAGAAACCTTTTCTTACTTATTATTGGCCAGAATAGGGTCACCTACCCACCATGAGGCTTCCCTGGTAGCTCAGTTGGTAAAGAATTCGCCTGCAATGTAGGAGACCTGGGTTCGATCCCTGGGTTGGAAAGATCCCCTGGAGAAGGGAAAGGCAACCCACTCCAGTGGCCTTGGGCTGTATAGTCCATGGGGTTGCAAACAGTCAGACATGGCTGAGTTACTTTCACTTTCCCCTGCCACGAGACCATGGGAATTTCCCCACCTACACTGCATATACCAGATATCTCATCTTGCAGTAGGATCAGTCAGGGCTCTGTTAGTAAGGAAAGGGGAGGCTCTGGGGGAGGAAGTGAAATATTTTATTTCTCCACTCCTTCTGTGTCTTCCTTGGGGAGCTAGTTATCTACATGTTTGATTCCCACTGTCAGTCCATTTTGCTCTAATTGCTCCCCTCTTGTTTTCTATATTATTTTCTCATTCTGCCTTTCACATCACTGATGGGATTTCCTGTCATGTTGATGCTATTCTTTGCATTTTAAAATTCTTCAAAAGAATTTTCTCCTCAATTATTTTCTTCGCTGCCTCACCCCAACTTCCTTCATATTCTATTAGTTCATCTTTTACCTGTGCTTTCATTGATCTTTTTTGCAAACTGTTGTTTCTTTCCTTTATTTTGTAGGACCAAATATTTGTGTAGGTCTCTTGTTAGGTTTTTTTTTTATTTTCTGCTTTTCCATCTTTGATTGGAGTCTTTCTGTTTGCTCTGCTGTTTGCCTCTGCAAACCTGTGCATTTGCATTCCTTTGACCCTGCCTTCTGTCAGGACCCTGAAGTCTGAGCACATGAGTTAGAGACCTATATGCAATGGCTTGTATTCTTTGTGTGGTCTCACAGCTGCCTGGTGAGGGTGGGAGGAGAGCATGGGCTCTGGGCAGTGGGAGTTGGAGAACCCTGCCGCTCTACTTGCTCTAGTTCTATGAAAACCACAGAGAAACAGTCTCCTCTGGGTGGGGTCTTCCTGTTTCCCGAGGAGTGCCCGTGTGGTTCTGCTTCCTCTCCCCTCCTCCCCGTCAGCCTGGGCCGGCTGTGATGTGGCCTCCCTGTGGGTCACGGGCTTTCTGTCTCTTCACCCCTGTGCCCCATGTCTGCTGCCTTTCCCACCTGGGTCTATTGCTCCTGGAATGGTGTTTCTCAAACTGGTGCGTTTTATAGTCTTGGGCTGCTGCAAGTGCCCTGTTAGAATGTTTATATTTCTTGCTTTCAATAATAATCTGAGAGTTTAATAATCTGATAATTAGTATGTATATATTTGGGTCCTGCAGGTGCCCACCTTATAACAAAGGCATTTTCAGGGCTGCATTTGCTTTTGTGTTAAAGAATCTTCATGGGGGGCAGGGACCAGATAATGGCACAGACCACCTGGTGGATGGATCACATGGAGGAGACAGGTGGGAGGACCGGTCCTGAAGAGGGGCAAAGTGACCATAATATCCTGTACTATTGATGCTGGCACCACTCTGAGTGCTGTGAGTCTGGTAACTCAGTGACTGCCCACAGCTCTGTGAAGGAAGGCCTGACAACGCCATCTCACAGCTGAGGAGATGGAGGCCCTGGGAGGTCGAAGCCTTGCTCAAGAATATATATGCAGCTGGTAAGTGATGTGAGGCTGTGATGCAGGCACCTGGGCCCCAAAGCCTAATTTCTTAGCCATTAAGCTGTAAGGCTCATGTACATTTGCCCAAAGGTTAATTCAGCTAAAACCAGTTTGCTGAAAGATAGTTGATAGAAAAATCCATTTTCTAAGTGGGCAAATCACAGGATGAACAAGTTGATGAATTTGATAAATTTATAAAATATTTGTTTCTATTAATTGTTAATAAAAATTCATTATTTGAATCAGATGGATTACCAGAGCCTGTGAGAACTTTGGGGAGAAAAGACCCCAGGGATCTGGCTTCAGAGTTGCCGCCCTGGCCTCAGTCTGCCAGTCCCTCTGCCTGTCAGTCTCATCTCTCTGCCCCCAGTCTCTCCTCTCAGGCTGTCTTGTGAACTGACTTCTCTCTCTGTCTCCAGCAGGGAGCTGGGTAGAGAGACATGGAACATTGCTTTAAGTGCTCTTAGGAAGAAATAATGAAACCCTGCCAGCTAAAATAACATAAATCTTCAAAAGCTGTTAAACCATTTTTTTATCCAATATGAAGTGCTTTAAGTTTTACACATAGCTAAAAAAATAAGTTTCTGGTAAATAGATAGATTTGATCACTTTGGTGACTTGTTGATGACTTGATCATTCACTAAATTGGCATTTGACAAATCAGCTCCCTTCTTCCCCTGAGCACCTCTCCAACAGGCACATCACATTCAAAAGTTCCTGCTAGGTAGCTGTCAGGGACATGTCTGACTTGTGAGAAGAGTTATGGGGTTCATCTTTGTGGCACAAATTCATAAAAGTTCATTAGCAGTAATGTTGTAAATACCCATTATGGGTGCAAATATCCAATAAAGAACATTTTTATCCTGTGATTCCAGTGGCAAGTAAATAGATATTTGTTGAATGAAGACTTCCATAATGTCATGCTAATAATTTTTTTTCAGGTGAATAAAGCAATTTTGCAGATCCATCATTTGTTACCAGGCAGAGTTTTGGTTAAGATGAAGTTCTGGTAAACAAAGACTTTAATCAAGTATTGGTATAGTAAATGTATGTGAACTAGCAGTTTTTGTATTAAAGTTTGGTATAGTAAATGTATGTGAACTAGCAGTTTTTGTATTAAAGTTAAAAAAATATTAAATATAGAACCTGATGTGAGCCTGCAGTTTTTTTCCTCTTAATGCCAACACCAATGGTTCAATTTCAGCAAAACCAAAACACCCATCATGTTACATTAAAGTTGTATGTTTCAGTCTGAATATGTTTGAATAATCATTGCCCCACTGTTTTGCTGCTTGGTTCTAATTTATTTTATATACATTGTTTTGTTTTATAATATAAAAAACAAGCATAAGACATTAATATAGAGTTTCATATTTATACATCTTCATATAACATAGTAAAAATTAAATTAACACTGAATAATGAGAACCATTTTCTTAAAAAAATCTTTTTTTAACTATAAAGCAAATTTTAAATTATTACACAAAGTGAGGATAAAGGGATCTTGAATAAGCATGACACAAATACCAAACTGACCAAATAAACCACTAAAGAAAGTACAAGAGAGGTTCATTTATAAGTAAGGATGCAACAATCCTAAATAAAGATATTGTCAAGCACTATCACATTAAAAAATAATACACATTAACTGAGATTTATTCTAATATTGAAGTAGTTCAATCCTAAGACATTTATTAATTTATTATTAATGGATTAAAAAAGAAAACCATATGCTATCTTCACAGGTGATAAGTGGGAAACAATAAAATTTAATACTTTATTCTTGGTAAAATTCTTGATAAAATATGTGAGATAAAATAAGACTAAATATATACTTCCTTTACATGATACAGCAGATATGCCCTTACCCAAAACACAACATCACACTTAATGGAGAAACACTAGAAGCATTTATATTAGAGTTAGGAACAATATAAGGATATTCTTCATGATTATTTAACATGGTTTTGGAAGTATTAGCCAATTCAATTAGATAAGAAAAGCATAAACATTGGAAAGAAGGAAGCAAAAATTATAATCACTTGTTAACATTTTTATTTATCCCTAAATTCTAAGGGATCAAATGAAAAACTGTTACAAACAGTAGAGACATTAAGTAACATGGCTTAGTATATGATTCATATGTATTATCTTAATAAAATTAGAATACACAGGGGGAATAAGACCTTATTTTTAATAACAATAAAATGATGAAGAATTATTATTTCAATAAGATATGCCTTTTGACTTTTGTGCAAGCATGTATAATTTAATGAAAATATAAGAGTGTGTGAATTGAACTTTGAGAACTTATATAGTACATTTCCTGTGTCTATAATTAATTCTAGTATATGACAGAGCTCAAAAAAAAAAAAAAAAAAAACAGTTTACTTCTCTTTCCACTACTCCCCTCTACAATACAGCTGACCTTGAATCTTGTACCTACAGGCCTCTTTTTTATAATAGTCAAGGGCCATTCTTTTCACTATTCATAGTGGTGAGCTGACTGTGAAACCTTGAAGGTCCTCCCCACAAGGCTCATCCTTCTCAGAGGCCCCAGGTTCCTCCCTGTTCAGAGAAATCATCTCTTTCCCCCTACTATCCCTGTGCAGGTCCTGCCTGACCATGAGTATACCCTAATAGGGTTAAGAGGTTCACAAGTCCAAAGTGTGGCTGAAGGCTGAAGACTTTGCTTCTCATATTTGGTTATTTAACTGGAAGAGCCACCACCTACCATCTGTGATGTGAGAAAATTTTGGTGGGAACTTGGGAGAGCAGCTCAGTGAGATTGTTCAGGAAGACCTAGGCTCTAGTCCCAGCTCCACCTTAAGGAGGGATCTTTGGGGGCCCAAGGGTAAAGGGGTAAAGGGATGGGGTAGACCTTGCCAAGGTCCCCCTCATGCTCTGGTTTTATCGTGGCCTAAGCATCAGCCTGGGGTTCTGGACTTGTCCGGATCTTCTCGTAGATAGTGTGGACGGCCGAAGTACACTCAGGGTTATGTGAGTGGCAGTTGCCCTTCTCCAAGTCTTTCTACAATTCAAGCAGAGTTTGGGAGTGGTCTTGATCAATTTCTAAGCATCAAGTAGAAGGGTCAGTCAAGCTACATCTCTTTATGAGCATCTTGTCTTCAACCAGGTATTTCTGGCTCTCAAGCCTGATTAACTCCCCCAAATACAGCTTCAGCACAGACTCTCTCTTGAACATTGAAGGATCTTTGCTCTTGCTCTGTCTTCTACCCAAGATACTACCTCTCTCCCCACTCCAAGACCTCCATTTTGCTCACCCTCTCATTTCTTTCAGGGTCTCCCTTCTTGGTGAGTTTTCCCCTGACAGCCTTAGTTAAAATCGCACACCACCTACCCCACCTCTCTTTTCTGCTTTATTTTCTCCTAACACGTATCATCACCCAGAACTTGATGATTTGCTTATTGATTTGTCACTCTCCATCCCCTCAACCTAGAATATTCTATGAGACCAAGGACTTTTCTTGCTTTGTAGACTTTTATAGCTCAGATAAAAACAATTCAGGGAACACAGTAGGTGCTCAACAGATATTTGACGGACTTTAATTTGTAAATCACTTTGCTCTCATTGCAAAAGTTGCTGTGGAAAGCTTAAAAGTGTCAGGTAAATGTATGCTATTATTACTGTAATCCTCATTTTATAAATGAATAAACTGAGGAAGAGGGAGGGAAGTGATTTTCTAGAGTTGATCAAGAAGTCTGTGTCACAAACTCATTTTATGAAACAAAAACAGACTCACAGACATAGAAAATGAATGTATGGTTACTAAGGGGGAAGGGGGGGTGAGGAGGGATAAATTAGGAGTTTGTGATTAGTAGACACAAAATACTGTATATAGAATGGGATAAACAACAAGGTTCTACTATACAGTATAGGGAAGTATATTCAATACCCTGTAACAAACCATAATGGAAAAGAATATGGAAAAGTGTATGTCTATCTGTCTAAAACTGAATCACTTTGCTATACACCAGAAACTAACCCAACATTGTAAGTCAACTATACTTCATTTAAAAAAAAAAAGAAATCTGTGTCAGAGCCTCATATCCATTTCTCCAGACTCTTCTTTATGCCACCCTCATCTTTTTTGCACTTAGCTTCCTGTCTTCTTGAAGGGAGTTTATTTTCTCCACCAGACTAGAAGCTCCCCAAGGGCAGAAACTGAGGTGTCAGGGGCTTCAGCATGGGGCTGCATGTCTGGGTCAGATGTTACCTCCTCTGTTTCTCTATCCCAAAGTCACTCATTGTTCCCCTCCTGTGCTTCTCTGCAGGGGTATTAAGGTTTGAGTCACAATGAACAATTTCCTAAGTTCCCCGAGGCCCAGGCTAGGTAAGGACGTAACCCAGAGGGACTGCCATGGGAAGTCACAATGTGGAGGGCACTGGGGCAGTTGGGGACAGTGCGTGAAACATGAGGCTGGGAACAAAGACACCCCTATTCTGCCTCGTTTGCATGGTTCTCTGATAAGTCCAAGTATTCCCTCTATGTCTCACTTTCCCCTACTATAACCTGCCGGGGTCCAGCCCCGGTGGATCCAGGGTGATTTGAAGGGGAGACGGATAGGCGAGGAAAAACTTACTTTTTTAGAGATATAAGATTGGATTTAGAAAGAAATAGTATAGTAGGAAATTTAGGCGGAGAAAAGGAGGCTGAATAACTTGGTTTACATGGAAAGCCAATAAAGTTCCAGACAAGGAACTTGCACCATCTACATTAGGCCACCGGCATCCGTTTGAATATCAGAGAGTGCCCCGCCTTGGGCTCGCTCTCTTACAGATCTTAGAAGCCAGGACAAGAAAGCTGACATGGCGAGCCTCCATGCCCCAGTTGGGAATTCAGCCAGAAAAGGGGGAGAAAAGAACGACATAGGGAAGCCCAGCATCGGTACAAGACTCCCAAAACTTTATTTCTCAAAATCAGCTTATATACCCCAAGTTGTACATAAAGAAATAATGGAATATGCAGAGCTATGCAGGGGCAGCAGTCCTGACCCTCATTGAGACAAGGCTTTCTTTTTGCATACCCTCCCGTATACAAAAGGTCTCAGGTGGTTTACATTATCTTCTGGCCAAGAGGCTTGTTAACATTTTTATGGCTCTCTTCCTGGATAATTATCAACCAGAAAACTCCTTTTCCCTAGAAGTGTTTTTTCTTTACTCTGCATCACCCTCAAAGTACTAAATAAAGTTACGTTCCTGTAGAACAAAGGTGCAGTGGGTTATAACAAAGAAAGTACTTAACTCAAAGCTCTAATGTTGCTAATACCAGGTCTACTACTTGTTTTTCTATATACCAACTATATCTAAAAATAAAGTATATGAAAATTTGGCAGCAAGTATTGGCTTAACAAATGAAACTTTTAATCAGTCCTATTCTAATGATTTGACTCCTCGGAAGCCCCTACATTCCTAGGATGTTTTAAGCTTCCTGTGCCTCCCCGAGGTCAGGAGGCCTCAAACAATCACATGCACAGCTGAGTCCTGCAGGCAGGCTAGAAAGCCATCAGAGGGGTTTTTGGATTGAAACACCCTTTCAAATGCAGAAGACTAAAGCCCTGAGTTGACTTTTTCAGAGTGTGTCAGAAGAGTGGAAAAGTACAATACAATAAGGCAGGCATATTCTTATTTTGGGGGGTACATGCTCAGGAAATACCAGGGGGAAAACCTGAGATCTGATTTGACCTTGCACATCAGATCTCTGCCGCATGACCTTGTCATGGGTGGGATTCCTCACGCTGGCTCCCGGCAATAACCTGCTGGGACTGGACCAGATCCTGATGATTTGTGACTCAATCATCTAGCATTGTCCCCTCTTTGGGGAAGTCAAAGGATGAGAGAGGAGAGGACCTGGCTATTGGCTACTCCTGGGCATCCCTGCTTCTCTTCTGCTCACCCTTTTAGTCCAGTGGTTCTCAGTGTGGGACCAGGATCACTTGGGATCAGTATCACTTGGGAATTTGTTAGAAATATAAGTTCTCGGGACTGCCTTAGACCTACTGAATCAAAAACTCCTGGAGTGGGCCCAGAAAACTTCATTTTTACCAAGCCCTTCAGGTGTTCCTGATGCAAGCTCTATTTGAGAATCATTGCTCTGGGAAGTCCCTTAGATGTCCTCTTTTTCCTCCTGTAATTGCTGTCTTCAGTTCTTCCCCACTGGTGAAATAATTCTATCTGTGACTGTAGCACCAATTTCCAACCAAGGGTCAGTAGCCAACATGAGATGCCCTCCTAGGAACACCTCATCACTGGGAGGGCATCAAAACATTTACCTAAAGATGTGGTATTAGAGGTAGGATCTCAGGTAGGTAAGACAGAGAAAGACTTGAGGAAGAAGAGGAAATGAGCTTTTCCTGGTGCTCCTCAGCTTTTTAGGTCTGTCCTCTTTTTACTTCCTTGTGTCTTATATAGGTGATGGGGTCTACCAGACACCTGGTCATTTACACTTTTCTGCTCTGCCAACCCTCCTTGGGTATTGGTGAGGATGTGATGAGGCTGTGGACATGAGTGGAGTATGCTACCCATCAGTAGTTTCCTAACTTGGCACCTCAGCTCCCAGCATGCTGTGGGTAGCCAAGCACAGCAACCATATTGTTCAAAGCAAGGATTGGACCCAGAATGTGATAGGGAATAGAATACTCTGGATTTCCCCCAACTTACTGCCTCTGAGCACATAGCAGAACTGGTATGATTTGATTCCCTTGGACCCACCTTAAGGTGTCTCAGGAAGCTGATCTCTTCATAGGGAGAGTCTAGGCTGTTGGTCACACCAGTCTGAAGGTTAGTAGATTCCTCTGTGGGAAGGGCCTGGGGAGTAGCTTTCATGCCTGGAGCCTCTGGCAGGAGAGTGGACCCACCTATGTACAGCAGATGCTCAATGAGAATGAATGGAATTGGAGGTGGCCCCTTGTAAGCCCTTGAGTGAGAGCAGTCATTGCTCTCTGGATCATGGATCAGGTCCCAGACTCCTGTCTTGTCCCTGCCTTCTTCTGTTCTTCCTTTCTGGACATGCACGTAGCTCCTGCCCCCAGCATTGCTCTATCCCAGGCTTCTATCAGGAATGATTCACAGAAGAGGTCAACGAGCCTCTACCTGCCCAGTGCCCTGCCTCCCTCCCTGGGGTCTTGATCCACTCCCTTCCCCCAGATCCCCCTCATCCCAGCCCTCCCCTCAGGGTCTACCCAGCACCTGCCTCTCCTGATCTGCATCTTCTTTCTCATCCAGATCCACACTCCGGCCCCTAGGCTCACCATCAGAACCATGAGAAGGATGCCAAGCCAAAGCCATTTGCTCTGAAGAGAACCTGGAGTCAAAGGCTGGTGTCAGATCTGCTTCAGTCAGGCCTGTTGGGCAGGCAATGGGGAAGCAGGTGGGGACCCCCTGGCTCAGAGCCTGTGTCCTGAGTGTACGTCCTTGATGAAGCTCTGACAAGTTTCTTCCTTTCTAGTCTCTCTACACACTAACCACTATTACTATAATGTTTCATCACCAGACTTTCTGTCCGATCTCTGAGCAGGACCCTCAGAGGCTTCCATTAGTTGTGTGTGACACTGTTCATCCCATTCACCTGCCTCTTTTCTCAGACTCCCAGAAGAAAAATACATTCTAAGAGGAGGAAGGGATAAAGGACACTGGAATAGATCTTAGGCTTGTTCTTTTCTCTGTTTGGGATGTCTTTTCTATAACCCCACAATAAAACTCCTATTCATCCTTCAAGGCCCATCTCAAGTGTTCCCATATCTGTGATGCCTTTCCCAACTCAGGCAGCAGTTGCTCAACTTTTTCTTCCTTCCTTCCTCCCTCTTTCCATTTCTCCTGCCCTCTTTCTTTTCCTTCCTTCTTTCTTTCCTCCCTCCTTCCCTCCCTTCCTCTCTTCCCTCCTTTCTTTCATAACCAAAACCATATACTTTGTATTTTCTCCAACTTTATTGTTTAACATCTGTTTTTTTAAATTAATTTTTTAATTGAAAGATGCTTGCTTTACAGAATTTTGCTGTTTTCTATTTTTATATTTAGAAATTTCCTCTGCTTTGAACTATCTTCTGATAATTACTGACATGTTCTATGTCACACACATAACTGATATCTGATATTTGTTATTACTGATATCTGATACTGTGCTGTATCTCTTTGCAGATTACTTCTTTTCATTCTCACAAGAGCCTTGTGAAATAAATACAATTACTATCCATATTATGGAAAAGCTATAAAAATTAAGTTTCCGATTCAAGTCTCACAGCCAGTGTGTGGTGAAGCCCCCACTGCACTGTAAGTTCCTTGAGGACAGGGATTTATCTTATTTTTCACTGAGCCTTCCCCCCATCATCAGCACCCAGTAGGCACTCAGTTGTGAGAGTGGAAATCTGAGTGAGTGAGGAAACGAGATGAAAGAGACCATTCAGACAAGAGCCCCACATGAGCAAGTAGGGGTCAGGAGGGCATTGGTGGGATAGGGCAACTGAACTAGCAATTACACCTCCTTTTTAACATCAGTTGTTCCTGCTTTATATTCCTAGGGAACGTAGGGGACTTCTTTCCCTAGGCATTTTACAATGCCACAGTCTGAGGCTCTTTTGTAAGGGTTCACACCCTATAACCCACCCCACTTAGTCCCTTTATGTAACCAAGGTGTTGCTCTAGGCTGATGGGGAAAGTGTAGTAATGGGTTGTAGCGACCGCAGGTTCTTACACTGCTCAGAGGAGGGTTGAACTGTGGTTTATGTACTCAGAGGTGATAACCATCCTTTGAAAGGACAAGTCTGGAATGCAGCAAAAATTGGGCATCTATCAGCCTGAATGTGCTATGCGAGTCCTGCCCACCCAGGGTAAGGGCCAGAATCTGGGTGACAGGAGTATTCCACGGTTGGAGGCAGGTTGCCCTAAGTTCCTTAGTCTTTACTCCTCAGATCTTTCTCCTCCTCTGCTCGGATCTGATGTCTAATTCAGCCTCCCAGGCTAATTGATGTTGGGAAAGGGGGTGCACACATGCCAGTCTCACATGTTCTGGGTGAAGCATTAGTCTCCATAATTGGTCCAGTTTCTGGACTGTAGGTTTCAAGACTGCATTGAGGCTGTGGCCATTCCCTGAGGTGAGGATGTTTTGGTTGCATCACATAAACTGCCTTAAAATGTTCCTCAGTAACCCCCATTTTCTTTGAGACTTACCAGCCTTGTCCTCCCCTACTCTCTGCTGGCTCATTTTCATCACTTTCTTAGCTGATCACACTCACCCCTCCAGGGACAGATGTCCTCCAGGTGTAAGGTTGCATTCTTCTCTTCTGCAGGGTTGCTAACCACACAGGTGATGTGACTGTTGATGTGGCTGATAGGCAGGCTCAGTCCTAGGTTCCTGGAGTTGGGGGGTATCCCTCTCTGCTCCAGGTGCCTGGGGAGGCCCTGGCTTAGCCAGGTCACTGTCAGGTTCCCTGTGTTTCCTGGGATCTCACATTCTAGACTGATGTTGCACCAGCCTGATGTGTTAGATGATGAACGAATCTGGATCTGGGGGTGGGGGATGGGATCTGGGGTGAGAGGGGACAAGAGAGAAGATGAGCTTCAAGATTGGAGGCCAATCTGAATGTATCACCTTTCTCAGCATGTGATACGTCTGAGATTTCTAACTGTTGGCCTGAGGAAGGAACCTACTCCCCCTGGCCTAAGAGTTTCTGATTCCCAGCCCACTGACAGCTTAACCTTCCATGCTCAGTTATGTCTAGACAGCTAAATTATCATGGAAGCCTGGAATGATGCAGTACATGGAGTCACAAAGGGTTGGATATGACTTAGTGACTGAACAACAACAACAATCTGATAATTACATAATTATAAGTAAATACATGACATATCAGTATATGGTGACCATATATATTATTGTATATACAATAAATGAAATATGGGAAACACTGAGAATACACTGTAAAGACATGTTTACAGTCTTGTTTTGTTTAGAGAATTAAAAAACATTTATTATCTTCAAATGTTAAAGTAAAAATGTAAGTTTAGTAACCAGTGAAATAAAAGTGAATGTTGTATAATTTCCAAACTGCTAGAGAAGCTTGGATAAAAGAAAACTGTATTAATAAAACAAAAGGCAAGAAAAAACTGATAAGAAACATTAAATAAGATGTCTGGAGTAGGTCCATACGTGTAAAAAATTAAAATACATCTGAATGTATTATAGCCCCTTTTAAAAAACCAAGACCCAAATTAGGTAAAACCAGCTATGTGTTATTTATATTAATGATACAGAAAGATCAAAAAGAGAGATGGAAAATAATAAATGAGGAAAATGTCAACCAAATGATTGTCAGTGTGGCAACAGTCACTATAGACTGCTTTCATCTAAGATGAAAAACATTAAGCAGGTCAGAGATATTTTAGATTACTATGTACCTAGCAACATGATTTGGAAATGCATAAATCAAATCCACTAATACTACAATAGATGGTTTTACTATGGTAGATATAAATGGATTAGAAGACAGGATGTAACATAAGTAAACACAGATGTTAATGGCCAGGTGGCCAATCTGTTAGGTAACTCACTCTATGCTCAGTCCCTCTTTCCTCACTGTCCTTGACTTTGTCTATTGAAGAATCTAGAAAGCACAATTCTCCATTTCAGTCTTTCTTACACTTACACTTGTTCTGAGCAGTGAAGTAGGGGAAATTTGCTGCGTGAGAGGAAAAGTCTTCACTCCTGAAAAGAGAAAGCTTCAACACAAGAAAGATTATTCCCTCTGTCTTTCTTTTTTTGCTATTTTTTTTTTTCTAGAAAGACACCTAGAGAAACAGCTATCCTGTTTCAAAGCAACAAGCACGAGAAAAAAACCCATGTGCCAATGATGGCAGAGCAGAAAGATAGAGTGAGCCTCCACCTCAGGGGTCAAAGCTGAACAGATGCATGGATGCCAGAGAAAGTTACCTCTTAACTTCTGGTTATATGAGAAAAGTAAACCCCCATTTTCTTAAGACTTTAAAAATCAAGCTTAATGCTAATTGAAGTCAAATATATTCTGAACTTACATGCATAGATAACAATAAAAAGATTTGATCAGCAAAATCAAAGCCAATTAAAAAAAGAGATCAATCAAAAGAAAAAATATTGCTTACTAAACACTTAAAGTTATAAGTAAATGTCACTTAGAATGAGAATTGGACATAACTACAGATAAGTGAAGGGCTTCCCTGGTGGCTCAAATGGTAAAGAATCTGCCTGCAATGCAGGAAATGCAGGTTTGATCCCTGGATCAGGAAGATCCCCTGGAGATGGGAATGGCTACCCACCACAGTATTCTTGCCTGGAGAATTCCATCGACAGAGGAGACTGGTGGGTGACAGTCCATGGAGTCGCAAAGAGTCGGACACAACTGACCGACTAACACTACTACCACTAGAGATAAAAGAAGATGAAAAGTTATAAGGAAACACTGTGTGCAACTGAGTATCAATAGATTTGAAAATATAAGTGAAATAATGCTTTTCTAAGAAAGTGTTAATGATAAAAATCTTATCAAGAAGCAGCAGCCAACCTGAATACACTCATTGTCTTAGAAACATGGCCAAAGCTCTGTCCTTATAAAGGTCATGAAGAGTATTTGGTGTCAGGGGTGAGTGTGACCAAATGACCAAAGAAAGAAAACTCTTGTGTTATATACTTAGTCTCAGAGCTTGAAATGGCAAAACACCTCCGCATCATTCTGAAAGTACAGTTTAACTTTAATACTCATATCAGACAAGAATACCAAAACCAAAACAAGACAAAACACACAAATCCACGGGTTAATGTCAGTTTCAAACAGAGAATTTAAAATTCCTAAATTAAATATTAGCAAATATAATCACACAATACACTATGATCAAGTTGGATTTATTATAGGAATGCAAAGACAGTATAATTAGGAAATTTACTAATGCAGTTTATGCCATTAGCAGATGAAAAGAAAACACAACACCTAACATTTACTGAGCAGGTATGTATTTCCAGACTTAGTTCCAAAGGCTTCACATGAGCTCATCTAATCCTTATTACCAAATTCAGACTCAAATTGAAGAAAGTAGGGAAAACCACTAGACCATTCAGGTATGACCTAAATCAAATCCCTTATGATTATACAGTGGAAGTGAGGAATAGATTTAAGGGCCTAGATCTGATAGATAGANTCTTCCAATTCCAAAGAAAGGCAATGCAAAAGAATGCTCCAACTACTGGACAATTGCACTCATCTCACATGCTAGTAAAGTAATGCTCAAAATCCTCCAAGCCAGGTTTCAGCAATACGTGAACCGTGAACTCCCTGATGTTCAAGCTGGCTTTGTAAAAGGCAGAGGAACCACAGATCAAATTGCCAGCATCTGCTGGATCACGGAAAAAGCAAGAGTTCCAGAAAAACATCTATTTCTGCTTTATTGACTATGCCAAAGCCTTTGACTGTGTGAATCACAATAAACTGTGGAAAATTCTGAAAAAGGTGGGAATACCAGACCACCTGACCTGCCTCTTGAGAAATCTGTACGCAGGTCAGGAAGCAACAGTTAGAACTGGACATGGAACAACAGACTGGTTCCAAATAGGAAAAGGAGTACGTCAAGGCTGTATATTGTCATCCTGCTTATTTAACTTATATGCAGAGTACATCATGAGAAACGCTGGACTGGAAGAAACACAAGCTGGAATCAAGATTGCCAGGAGAAATATCAATAACCTCAGATATGCAGATTCCACCACCCTTATGGCAGAAAGTGAAGAGGAGCTAAAAAGCCCCTTGAAGAAAGTGAAAGAGGAGAGCGAAAAAGTTAGCTTAAAGCTCAACATTCAGAAAACAAAGATCATGGCATCCAGTCTCATCACTTCATGGCAAATAGATGGGGAAACAGTGGAAACAGTATCAGACTTTATTTTGGGGGGCTCCAAAATCACTGCAGATGGTGACTGCAGCCATGAAATTAGAAGACGCTCACTCCTTGGAAGAAAAGTTATGACCAACCTAGATAGTATATTCGAAAGCAGAGACATTACTTTGCCAACTAATGTCCGTCTAGTCAAGGCTATGGTTTTTCCATTGGTCATGTATGGATGTGAGAGTTGGACTGTGAAGAAGGCTGAGCGCCGAAGAATTGATGCTTTTGAACTGTGTTGTTGGAGAAGACTCTTGAGAGTCCCTTGGACTGCAAGGAGATCCAACCAGTCCATTCTGAAGGAGATCAACCCTGGGATTTCTTTGGAGAGAATGATACTGAAGCTGAAACTCCAGTACTTTGGCCACCTCATGCAAAGAGTTGACTCATTGGAAAAGACTCTGATGCTGGGAGGAATTGGAGGCAGGAGGACAAGGGGACGACCGAGGATGAGATGGCTGGATGGCATCACGGACTCGATGGACGTGAGTCTGAGTGAACTCTGAGAGATGGTAATGAACAGGGAGGCCTGGCGTGCTGCGATTCATGTGGTCGCAAAGAGTTGGACACAACTGAGCAAGTGAACTGAACTGAACTGAATCCTCATAATAACTCTATAAAGTTACATGGATTAGCTGTGTCAGTAGAGTCATCTAGGGCAGGTTTAAGCAAAAGGTAAAAGACTGGACAGTAAATATTTTAGGTTTCATAGGCTGTATGGTCTCTTGAAACAACTACTTAACTTTGCCATTATATGGAGAAAGCAATCAAATACAACATCTAAACAAATGTATGTGTGGTTGTGTTCCAATAAAACTTTATTTATAAAGTCAGGCATTGGGCTAGATTTACCAATGGCTATAGTTTGCCAACCCTTGATCTGGGGTAATTGTTAAAAATACAAATTTATGGGCTCTTCCCAAGACTCACTGAACATGCATCTGGGGAAAATGATATTTTCACATCACTTTAAAAGATCTGATTTAATGAACAGATAACAATTCAAATGTAAAATCAGATGGAATGTCTATTACAAAGTGTCATGAAGCATAGATAGGTGTTAAGGCAGAGAATGCTCTTAGGCATTTAAAGTGTTCACTTGGTGTGTGGTTTTTATGAACTTTTGTTAAGCTCTTTTTAATAGGTAAAGGAATATTAATTAAGATTGAATAGCATAAAAATCCTAGAAAAATTAGGTGTATTTCTATCATTTTCTTTAAAAATTGCTTAAATCTATTTATTTAAAAGAATACTTCTTGAATGCCTCCTGGGACCTGTATAAAATATCAGACAGATGCAAGGAGAGTAGGACATGGCCCCTGCTCCCAAGTGGACAGCACACCACACACAAATAACTGTAGTGCAAGGCAGAGAGAAATATGATCCATTAAAGAATTAGGAAAAAGAACTTGCAGACTTCAAAATGGACATACTCATTTAACAGGGATGAGAAAAGCCTTTATTGGGTATGACAATTCTGAAAGCCCATGAGGTAAGAAAGAGCGAGAGAGAAAGGCTGTACTTGAAGAACAATGTGTTTGGCTAGAAACAAAGCTAGAACACTGGCATTAACTGATGGCAGATCTCTCATACTGTGATGAGTACTTAGTTCCACAGCAATGGTAAGTAAGCAAGTATTATTGTAAAATTCAATAAGGGAGCTGGTGAATTATCAGATAAGTTGGAAATAAGACAAAAGGAAACCAGCTAGTAGCACTTCTACTTTTTCAAGCAACTTTTCTTTTGCTCCACCATTGTGGTTTTCATATGACTTGTTAGTCAAAGCACTCTGACCCTGGTTACATGCGACACAAGCCCCAGGCCTTGACAATCAGAATATGTTATTTCCCTGGTCAGTGAGCCATCTAAGGGTGATCTTGAGAACCTAGGCCCACTAGTAAGAGCCTCTCCCTAGAATTTCCCATGTGAAGAGAGCCAGGAAACTCCCTTTGATCTCTGGTTGAGTGGGGGGCATAGCTGCACAAAGCCACACTCCCAACCACTTGGAGAAGCCCAGGAGAAGAAAGCTGATAGGAAAGGAGGAGAGAAAGAGACACTGAAAAAGAAGATGACAGAGTACATGGTTCCTGAATACAGAAGTGAGCCCCTGTCAGTTTTTCAGTTCCCATGAGCATGTGGGCCAGAGGAACTCCTTTACTGATCTTGCTCCTAGAGATCTAAGCTTTTTTTTTTTTTTTTAATCACAAAAACACTCTTATTGACTAATTTAAGTAAGCTTCCATTTCTTGATGCTAAAAGAGATAGGATGAAACTCTATTGGTATGATGTCACTGAGAAAGCTATGCCAGGAATTTATCAGCCAAGGAGGAGAGAAAGACAAGTTCAGGAATCAGAAGCTGGAGGCCAGGGAGCAGCTAATATGCTCTCCATCTCTTATCAACAGAAAAACTCAGCTTGGATAGTTAACCCAGTCAACCTAGCCTCTTCTCATAAGATTTCCAATCCCCCCACTCCTCTCCAGCTCCCACTAGGTAAGGTGTGCAGGGAATGTCTTTGAGATGGATATCTCTGGGAGAGCCACCAGTGTATGCCAAGAAGGAAAGGACCAGGTGGCAAGGAGAAGGGTAGAAAATTCGGAGCATGGCACATGGAGGAAAGTGTTGGGAAGCAAGGCTGAAGAGGCAGCCAGGGACCAGATCCTGTGCAGAGTTGCACTTCTTTTTCTGAGTGCCATTTATTCTGTGCAGAATGGGAATGGGGACTGTTTGGTGTTAAACAGGTAAACAACAGGAAGAGCACTACATTTTAAAGAAGATCAAAATATCAGCTGCATGGAGGGGGATTTGGAAGGCAGAAGAGAAGCCAGTCAGGAAGCTGATGTGATAACCCAAGCAGAGGTAGTGGAGGATGGAGGCAAAGACGACCAGTGGGAGAGAGCTCTGGCAGGTTAGCTACTCCTTCTCTGGACCTTCTTCTCACCCTTTTCTGTATTTCTCCATTGTACTATCTGCCCAGGAGGTCAGGTGTTGGGCTCCTTACTAGCCTGGGAGCTCCAGGGAGCAGGCGTTGGGTCTTCCTTGGTATCTCCGACTTGTATCTAGGACAAAACTTTGTCCTGAAATTTATCTAACTGGACTTCAGATCAACTAGTTTAAAAGCATTTTACGTGATCAAAACTCCTATTTGGTGTTTTTCTCCACCAAGTTTTGTTGCTTCAGTTTTGCCAAAATCTTTTTGTCACTTAAGAACTTTTAAATCAACTTTCGCCAAAGCATGGAGTAATATTTTGTTTTCAGGAACAGAGTTTTTTTCTTGTTTCTTTTTGGCAGCTTGCGGGACCTTTTTCCCCAACTAGGGATTGAGCCTGTGCTCTCAGCACCTTTGACAATGAAAGCACAGAGCCCCAACCACTGGGAATTCCCAGGAACAGAGAGAAGAAATCCAGCTCCACCTACAACAACACCCACACAAGCTTCCCTAACCAAGAAACATTCAACCCCACCCACAGTGAGGAACCTCCACAATAAAGAGGAACCACAAGCTGCCAGAATATGGAAACATCACCCCAAACACAGCAATATAAACAAGATGAAAAGGCAGAGAAATACTCAGCAGGTAAAGGAACAAGATAAATGCCCACCAAACCAAACAAAAAAGGAAGAGATAGGGAATATACTTGATAAAGAATTCTGAATAATAATAGTGAAAATGATCCAAAATCTTGAAAACAAAGTGGAGTTACAGAAAAAAAGCCTGGAGAAAAGGATTGAGAAGATGCAAGAAATGTTTAACAAGCACCTAGAAGAAATAAAAAAGAGTCAATATATAATAATGCATTATTATATATTGACTAATATATAATGCAATAAATGAGATCAAACACACTCTGGAGGGAACCAACAGTAGAATAATGGAGGCAGAGGATAGGATAAATGAGGTAGAAGATAGAATGATAGAAATAAATGAAGCAGAGAGGAAAAAAGAATTAAAAGAAATGCAGACAACCTCAGAGACCTCTAGGACAATGTTAAACACCCCAACATTCAAATCATAGGCATCCCAGAAGAAGAAGACAAAAAGAAAGACCATGAGAAAATACTTGAGGAGATAATAGTTGAAAACTTCCCTAAAATGGGGAAGAAAATAGTCACCCAAGTCCAAGAAACCCAGAGAGTCCCAAACAGGATAAACCCAAGGCGAAACACCCCAAGACACATGTTAATCAGATTAATAAAGATCAAACACAAAGAACAAATATTAAAAGCAGCAAGGGAAAACCAATAAATAACACACAAGGGGATTCCCATAAAGATAACAGCTGATCTTTCAGTTGAAACTCTTCAGACCAGAATCGATTGGCAGGACATACTTAAAGTGATGAAAGAGAAAAACCTACAGCCCAGATTACTGTACCCAGCAAGGAGCTCGTTCAAATATGAAGGAGAAATCAAAAGCTTTACTGACAAACAAAAGCTGAGAGAATTCAGCACCACCAAATCAGCTCTCCAATAAATGCTAAAGGATCTTCACCATACGGGAAACACAGAAAGGGTGTATAAACTCGACCCCAAAACAACAAAGTAAATGGCAATGGGATCATACTTATCAATAATTACCTTAAATGTAAATGGGTTGAATGCCCCAACCAAAAGACAAAGACTGGCTGAATGGATACAAAAACAAGACCCCTATATATGCTGTCTACAAGAGACCCATCTCAAAACAAGGGACACATATAGACTGAAAGTGAAGGGCTGGAAAAAGATATTCCACACAAATAGAGACCAAAAGAAAACAGGAGTAGCAATACTCATAACAGATAAAATAGACTTTAAAACAAAGGCTGTGGAAAGAGACAAAGAAGGACACTACATAATGATCAAAGGATCAATCCTAGAAGAAGATATAACAGTTATAAATATATATGCACCCAACATAGGAGCACCGCAATATGTAAGGCAAATGCTAAAAGTATGAAAGGGGAAATTGACAATAACACAATAATAGTGGGAGACTTTAATACCCCACTCACACCTATGGATAGATCAACTAAACAGAAAATTAACAAGGAAACACAAACTTTAAATGGTAAAATATACCAGTTAGACCTAATTGATATCTATAGGACATTTTACCCCAAAACAATGAATTTTGCCTTTTTCTCAAGTGCACATGGGACCTTCTCCAGGATAGATCACATCTTGGGCCATAAATCTAGCCTTGGTAAATTTTAAAAAATTGAAATCATTCCAAGCATCTTTTCTGACCAAAATGGAGTAAGGTTAAGTGTCAATTACAGGAGAAAAACTATTAAAAATTCCAACATATGGAGGCTGAACAACATGCTGCTGAATAACCAACAAATCATAGAAGAAATAAAAAAAGAAATTAAAATATGAGTAGAAACGAATGAAAATTAAAGTACAACAACCCAAAACCAATGGGGCACTGTAAAGGCAGTGCTAAGGGGAAGGTTCATAGCAATACAGGCTTACTTCAAGAAATGAGAAAAAGGTCAAGTAAATAACCTAACTTTACACCTAAAGCAACCAGAAAAGAAAGAAGTGAAGAACCCCAGGATTTTAGGGTTAGTAACCCCAGGGTTAGTAGAAGGAAAGAAATATTAAAAATTAGGGCAGAAATAAATGTAAAAGAAACAAAAGAGACCATAGCAAAAATCAACAAAGCTAAAAGCTGGTTCTTTGAGAAGATAAATAAAATTGACAAACCTTTAGCCAGACTCATCAAGAAACAAAGGGAGAAAAATCAAATCAACAAAATTAGAAATGAAAATGGAGAGATCATAAGAGACAACACAGAAATACAAAGGATCATAAAAGACTACTATCAGCAACTATAGGCCAATAAAATGGACAACTTGGAAGAAATGGACAAATTCTTAGAAAAGTACAACTTTCCAAAACTGAACCAGGAAGAAATAGAAAATCTTAACAGACCCATCACAAGCACAGAAATTGAAACTGCAATCAGAAATCTTCCAGCAAACCAAAGTCCAGGACCAGATGGCTTCACAGTTGAATTCTGCCAAAAATTTATAGAAGAGCTAACACCTATCCTACTCAAACTCTTCCAGAAAATTGCAGAGGAAGGTAAATTTCCAAACTCATTCTATGAGGCCACTGTCACCCTAATACCAAAACCAGACAAAGATGCCACACAAAAAAGAAAACTACAGGCCAATATCACTGATGAACATAGATGCAAAAATCCTTCACAAAATTCTAGCAAACAGAATCCAACAACATATTAAAAAGATCATACATCATGACCAAACTGGCTTTATCCCAGGGATGCAAGGTTTCTTCAGTATCCAAAAGCAATCAATGTAATACACCACATTAATTAATTGAAAGATAAAAGCCATATGATTATATCAATAGATGCAGAGAAGGCCTTTGACAAAATTCAACATCCTCTTATAATGAAAACCTTTCAGAAAGTAGGAATAGAAGGAACATACCTCAACATAATAAAAGGTATATATACCACACCCTCAGCAAACATTGTCCTCAGTGGTGAAAAATTTAAAGCATTTCCCCTAAAGTCAGGAACAAGACAAGTGTGCCCACTCTCACCACTACTATTGAACATAGTTTTGGAAGTTTTGGCCACAGAAATCAGAGCAGAAAAAGAAATAAAAGGAATCCAGACTGGAAAAGAAGAAGTAAAACTCTCACTGTTTGCAGATGAAATGATCCTCTCTCTACATAGAAAACCCTAAAGACTCCACCAGAAAATTACTAGAGCTAATCAAAGACTATAGTAAAGTTTCAGGATATAAAATTAACACACAGAAGTCTCTTGCATTCCTATACACTAACAATGAGAAAACAGAAAAAGAAATTAAGGAAACAATTCCATTCACCATTGCAATGAAAGGAATAAAATCTTAGGAATATATCTACCTAAAGAAACAAAAGACCTATATATAGAAAACTATAAAACACTGGTGTAAGAATTCAAAGAGGACATAAATAGATGGAGAAATATACCATGTTCATGGATTGGAAGAATCAATATAGTGAAAATGAGTATACTACCCAAAACAATATATAGATTCAATGCAATCCCTATCAAGCTACCAACGGTATTTTTCACAGAACTAGAACAAATAATTTCACAATTTGTATGGAAATACAAAAAAACCTCGAATAGCCAAAGCAATCTTAAGAAAGAAGAATGGAACTGGAGGAATCAACCTGCCTGACTTCAGGCTCTACTACAAAGCCACAGTCATCAAGACAGTATGGTACTGGCACAAAGACAGAAATATAGAGCAATGGAATAAAATAGAAAGTCCAGAGATAAATTCATGCACCTATGGACACCTTATCTTTGACAAAGGAGGTTAGAATATCCAATGGAGAAAAGACAATCTTTTTAACAAGTGGTGCTGGGAAAACTGGTAAACCACCTGTAAAAGAATGAAACTAGAACACTTTCTAACACCATACACAAAAATAAACTCAAAATGGATTAAAGATCTAAACATAAGACCAGAAACTAGAAAATGCTTAGAGGAGAACATAGGCAAAACACTCTCTGACATAAATCACAGCAGGATCCTCTATGATCCACCTCCCAGAATACTGGAAATAAAAGCAAAAATAAACAAATAGGACCTAATTAAACTTAAAACCTTTTGCACAACAAAGGAAACTATAAGCAAGGTGAAAAGACAGCCTTCAGAATCGGAGACAATAATAGCAAACAAAGCACTTGACAAAGAATTAATCTCAAAAATATACAAGCAACACCTGCAGCTCAATTCCAGAAAAATAAATGACCCAATCAAAAACTGGGCCAAAGAACTAAACAGATATTTCTCCAAAGAAGACATACAGATGGCTAACAAACACATGAAAAGAGGCTCAACATCACTCATTATCAGAGAAATGCACATCAAAACCACAATGAGGTACCATTTCATGCCAGTCATAATGGCTACTATCCAAAAGTCTAAAAGAATAAATGCTGGAGAGGACATGGAGAAAAGGGAAACCTCTCACATTGGTGGGAACGCAAACTAGTGCAGCCACTATGGAGAACAGTGTGGAGATTTCTTAAAAAACTGAAATAGAACTGCCTTATGACCCAGCACTCCCACTGCTGGGCATACACACTGAGGAAACCAGAAATGAAAGAGACGTGTGCACCCCAATGTTCATCGCAGCACTGTTTATAATAGCCAGGACATGGAAGCAACCTAGATGTCCATCAGCAGATGAATGGATAAGAAAGCGGTGGTATATATATACAATGGAGTATTACTCGGCCATTAAAAAGAGTACATTTGAATCATTTATAATGAGGTGGATGAAACTGGAGCCTATTATACAGAGAGAGGTAGGCCAGAAAGAAAAACACCAATATAGTATACTAACGCATATATATGGAATTTAGAAAGATGGTAACGATAATCCTGTATGTGAGATAGCAAAAGAGAGACAGATGTATAGAACAGTCTTTTGGACTCTGTGGGAGAGAGTGAGGGTGGGATGAAACATGTATATTATCATATGTGAAACGAATTGCCAGTCCAGGTTCGATGCATGATACAGCGTGCTTGGGGCTGGTGCACTGGGATAACCCAGAGGGAAGGGATGGGAAGGGAGGTGGGAGGGGGGTTCAGAATGGGGAACACATGTACACCCATGGTGGATTCATGTCAATGTATGGCAAAGCCACTACAATATTGTAAAGTAATTAGCCTCCAATTAAAAAAACAAAAACAAAACTTTTAAATCAGTTTTTGAAGCAACCAATAAGGACATTTCTTATACAACTGTATATTTCTAATAATCAATTTTTGCAGTATTTTACAATTAAAAGCTTTTTTCTTTTTGTATACTCTTGAGTGGGCCTCTATGGCAACCCACTGTAGCATTCTTGTCTGGAGAACTCCATGGAGAGAGGGCCTGGTGGGCTAGAGCCCATGGGTTCCCAAAGAGTCACAACTGAGTGATTAACACTTTTACTTTCACACTCTCACACTCCTGGGGAGCCTCTCAAGTGATCACTCTGTTAAAATTTTCATTGTTTGTTTCTCATGAGATATGTAGCATTAGACCCCATCCTGTATCCTATACCTTCCCTCCACCAGCTGTGTATGGGTCCCTAGAGTGGGGGGTGGAGTTTGGATGAGGGTCAAGTTGGGGACGGGAGGTCAGGTAGTCAGGCCTTACCTTGGTTCTGCTAGAGGTGAATTAACTGGAAGGTGACAAAGCTTAAGCCATTTTTTATTCTTGTTCTAAATAAATACTTTTAAACAAACAAAAAGAAATTGTAGCTAGTTTTTCCTAAGATGTAATTTTTAAAATTTAGTTTTACATTTAGGGCATCAGAAGAGATGTAAAAATTTCTAAAAAATAAAGACTTTTAAAAAAATACCCTGAGTTTAGGCTAACTTACTTTAAATAAAGTGGTTGTTGGAATGCATTCTTGGGGCATGGTCCCACACCTTACCATATAAACAGAGTCTAAACACTTCCTCATTTGATTTTCCTGAGTTGAATTTGATTTTTGCTGTATATAGTCCACTCATTTCCATGGTGAGATTCCTGATGCTCAAGAAAGCCATCTCTGTTAGGTTGAGTCTGTGCTTGTATATTTCTTCAAGATCATACCAGTCAGGATTAGGGGTCTGAGGCTTCCAGGACACTAGAAGCTGTGTTTTCTCATCACCCTCAGGTTGCCAATTCCACTCAATCTCTCGGATGTCAGGATACAAAGGGGAGGTCAGTGTCAGCTGGACAGATGTCCCCACAGTCCTTTTCAATGTGCAGGAAGAGCTGGGGTATTTGACAGCTTGAGAATCTGGTGACAGACTAGCTAAGCCTGGAGGAAGAAAGAAGCAGAGCAAATGTTATGCTATATCTGCTGTCTTTACATCACACTAATTTTACAGTGGAAGTGAGAAATAGATTTAAGGGCCTAGATCTGATAGATAGAGTGCCTGATGAACTATGGAATGAGGTTCATGACACGGTACAGGAGACAGGGATCAAGGCCATCCCCATGGAAAAGAAATGCAAAAAAGCAAAATGGCTGTCTGGGGAGGCCTTACAAATAGCTGTGAAAAGAAGAGAGGCGAAAAGCAAAGGAGAAAAGGAAAGATATAAGCACCTGAATGCAGAGTTCCAAAGAATAGCAAGAAGAGATAAGAAAGCCTTCTTCAGCGATCAATGCAAAGAAATAGAGGAAAATAACAGAATGGGAAAGACTAGAGATCTCTTCAAGAAAATTAGAGACACCAAGGGAATATTTCATGCAAGGATGGGCTCGATAAAGGACAGAAATGGTATGGACCTAACAGAAGCAGAAGATATTAAGAAGAGGTGGCAAGAATACACAGAAGAACTGTACAAAAAAGATCTTCACGACCCAGATAATCATGATGTTGAAAGAGGAGAGCGAAAAAGTTGGCTTAAAGCTCAACATTCAGAAAACAAAGATCATGGCATCCGGTCCCATCACTTCATGGGAAATAAATGGGGAAACAGTGGAAACAGTGTCAGACTTTATTTTTGGGGGCTCCAAAATCACTGCAGATGGTGACTGCAGCCATGAAATTAAAAGATGCTTACTCCTTGGACAAAAAGTTATGACCAACCTAGATAGCATATTCAAAAGCAGAGACATTGCTCTGCCGACTAAGGTCCATCTAGTCAAGGCTATGGTTTTTCCTGTGGTCATGTATGGATGTGAGAGTTGGACTGTGAAGAAGGCTGATCGCCAAAGAATTGATGCTTTTGAACTGTGGTGTTGGAGAAGACTCTTGAGAGTCCCTTGGACTGCAAGGAGATCCAACCAGTCCACTCTAAAGGAGATCAGCCCTGGGATTTCTTTGGAAGGAATGATGCTGAAGCTGAAACTCCAGTACTTTGGCCACCTCATGTGAAGAGTTGACTCATTGGAAAAGACTTTGATGCTGGGAGGGATTGGTGGCAGGAGAAGAAGGGGATGACCGAGGATGAGAGGCTGGATGGCATCACTGACTCGATGGACATGAGTCTGAGTGAACTCCAGGAGTTGGTGATGAACAGGGAGGCCTGGCATGCTGCAATTCATGGGGTAGCAAAGAGTCAGAGACGACTGAGTGACTGAACTTAACTGAACTGAATTTTACACTTATAAGAAGATTATCTCCATTTTTACAGACAAGGAAACAAAACTGCAGAGGTAAACTTGCTTAGGCATTGGTCTTGCCTAGAAGTTGATAGCTTTGATTCAAGCACATATCTGTCACCTTCCAGACTCATGCTCTTTCCTTTTCTTGCAGCTTGCACCCAATATGGCCTTTGGTTTAATTTAGGAAATAGAAACTGAAAATGTTGAAGTTGATGAGTAATAATACAATTTCCCCATTGCTTCTATACACTAGAAGAAAATCATTTCAGCTTTCTCCTATGATATCTTTTTTCCCCCTCAACCCATTGCTTTTTGGTTTCTGGCCACCACTCCTCTGAAATTGCTCTTGATTGAAATACTGATAACTACTTAAAATTAACAAATCCACATGTCATTAGTCAATCTGTCAGTCCTAGCCTTATGGGACCATCTTGTGGCATTTGACACATGACTACTCTTTCTTGAAACTCTACTTATTTGATACAAATTTTTACTCCTTGGGCCCTCAGTCCACTTTCTTTCAATAATTGTTTAATGAGCTAGGCATAACTAAGATTGCCAGAGATACAGTGGTGAACAAGTGGCCCAGATCCCTGCTTTAATGGAACTACCATTGTAGTCAAGGAGACTGCTGAAAAAAGCAGGAGAAAGCACAAGATTTCAAATACTTGTAAGTGGTGTTTAAAAAGGATGTGGCACAGATTTCATGGGGCATGGTCCCACACCTTACCATATAAACAGCATCTGAATTCTTCCTCATTCGATTTTCTTGAGTGGAATTAGATTATTGCTGTATATAGTGCACTCATTTCCATGGTGAGATTCCTGATGCTCAAGAAAGCCATCTCTGTTAGGTTGAACATCTGAACTGTTGGACTTTTGCAGTTCTGTGGAATTTTCCTTTTATTTTTTTCTCTTTTCTCTTTTTTAAATTTTAATGCTTAATTTTAAAAATATAAATTTATTTATTTTAAACCTATTATTATTTTTTCTATATTTGTCCTTTCTTTGCCTTTCCTACTGTCCTAATTCCCTTGCAGTTAATCTCTAATTAATATAAATCTTCTTTATTTATCTCTATTTAACTTTGCATATCTATTCTTTCTTTCTTTACTTTCTTTCCTTTCCTCTCTTTTCTCTTTCCTTTGGTTTTCTCATGGAAACCAAGAGGAAGAAAGAATTCAACACTGAAGGCTGGGAAAAGGAGACCTCAAACACAATAAGTTAAAAAAAAAAAAAAAGAAAAAGCAGAGAGATACTGCTTTTGGCCATCTCATGCAAAGAGTTGACTCATTGGAAAAGAAAATGAGGAATAAATTAGAAACACAGAAGTCCAAATAAATTAAGAGGAAATAGGCAAACTACCTAAAAAAGAATTCAGAATAATGAAAGTAAAGATGATCAAAAATCTTGAAAACAAAAAGAAGAAAATGCAAGAATCAAGTAACAAAGACCTAGAAGAATTAAAGAATAATCATACAGAAACAAACAACACAATTACTGAAATTAAAAATACCCTGGAAGGAATCAGTAGGAGAATATCTGAAACAGAAGAAGGAATCAGTGAGCTGTAAGATGGAAATAACTTCTGAAGAGCAGAATAAAGTAAAAAGAGTGAAAAGAACTGAGGATAATCTCAGAGACCTCTGGACAATATCACACGCACCAATATTCAAATTATAGGGGCCCCAGAAGAAGAAGAGAAAAAGAAAGGGTATGAAAAAAAAATTTAAGAGATTATAGTTGAAAATTTACCCAATATGGAAAAGGAAATAGTCAATCAAGTCTAAGAGGCACAAAAAGTCCCATACAGAATAAACCCAAGGAGAAAGATGCCAGTTCAGTTCAGTTCAGTCACTTAATCATGTCCGACTCTTTGCAACCCCATGAATCGCAGCATGCCAGGCCTCCCTGTCCATCACCATCTCCCGGAGTTTACTCAAACCCATGTCCATCAAGTCAGTGATGCCATCCAGCCATCTCATCTTCTTTTGTCCCCTTCTCCTCCTGCCCTCAATCCCTCCAGCATCAGAGTCTTTTCCAGTGAGTCAACTCTTTGCATGAGGTGGCCAAAGTACTGGAGTTTTGGCTTTTGCATCATTTTGTCCAAAGAACACCCAGGGATGATCTCCTTTAGAGTGGACTGGTTGGATCTCCTTGCAGTCCAAGGGACTCTCAAGAGTCTTCTCCAACAACACAGTTCAAAAGCATCAATTCTTCGGTGCTCAGCTTTCTTCACAGTCCAACTCTCACATCCATACATGACCCCTGGAAAAACCATAGCTTTGACTAGACGGACCTTTGTTGGCAAAGTAATGTCTCTGCTTTTGAATATGCTATCTAGGTTGGTCATAACTTTCCTTCCAAGGAGTTAGTGTCTTTTAATTTCATGGCTGCAATCACTGTATTACTCAGCCATAAAAAAGAACACCTTTGAGTCAGTTCTAATGGGGTGGATGAACCTAGAACCTATTACACCAAGTGAAGTAAGTCAGAAAGAGAAAGATAAATATATTCTAAATGAGATGGCTGGATGGCATCACCGACTCAATGGACATGAGTTTGGGTGAACTCCGGGAGTTGGTGATGGACAGGGAGGCCTGGCATCCTGCAGTTCATGGGGTCACAAAGAGTTGAACACGACTGAGTGACTGAACTGAACTCAACTGAATGCATGTATATGGAATTTAGAAAAATGACACTGAAGAATTTACTTACAGAGCTGCAATGGAGAGAGAAACAGACATAGAGAATAGACTTATGTACATGGGGAGAGGGCAGGAGAGGGTGAGATGTATGGAAAGAGTAGCATGAAAACTTACATAACCTATGTAGCATAGATAGCCAAGGGGAATTTGCTGTATGGCTCTGGAAACTCAAAGAGGGGCTCTGCATCAACCTAGAGGAGTGGGATGGGGAGGGAGATGGGAGGGAGGTTCAAAAGGAAGGGGATATATGAATACCTGTGGCTGATTCATGTTGAAGTTTGATAGAAAACAACAAAATTCTGTAAAGCAATTATTCTTCAATTTAAAAATTTTAAAAATATACATAACATAGAATTTACCATTTTAAACATTTGAAGTGTACACATCAGTGTCTTAAGTATATTTACAATATTGTGTAACTGTCACTATTACCCATTTCCAGAGGAAATTTCCAGATATATTTAAATCTTCGGTCCTTGTAGAATTTATTTTGATACAAGATATGTGGTATGAATATAATGTTTTTTCCTTTATGGTTAGCCAATTGTCTCAAACTAATTTATTGTGTCTTTTCTGAACTTACCATGTCTATTCGTGTGCTGATATTCTGCTGTTTTAACATCTGTAGTTTTATGATATGTTATAACATCTGGTAGGTCTATTCCCTCAATTATGCTTATATTTCAGAATGTTTCTGAATGCTCCTGCCTCATAATTTCCCATATAAACAATATGGATTTAAAAACAAAAACTTTGTTGGTAATTTTTCACTAGGATCACATTTAATCTATAAATTAATTTCAGTATAACCAATTTCTTTACAATTTAATCTTCCTATTAAATGTAATATGATATGTTTTTCTATTTGTTCAGGCTTCCCTGGTGGCTCAGAGGGTAAAGAATCTTCCTGCCTGGTTTTGATCCCTGAGTCAGGAAGATCCCCTGGAAAAGGGAATGGCTATCTGCTCCAGTATTCTTGCCTGGAGAATTCCATGGACAGAAGCCTGGTGGGCTACAGTCCATAGGGTCACGGAAAAGTGGGACATGGCTGAGTGACTAACACTTTCACTTTCACTTTTTTCTGTTTGTTCAATAATTATTCTGTGTGTTTCTATAGCATTTTATATTTTTGTCATGTATGTTCGACACATTTCTTGTTATGTTTACATATTAGGCATTTTGTTTTCCTGATGTCATGTCTTTCTGGTTATTAGTATTGTGTAATATGTTTGTTTATTTTTTTATTTAATTTTGTATACAACCTTTTTCCTGAATTCTATTATTTGTAAGAATTTTTCTATGGATTCTTTTGGATTTTTTCAAGTAAAAATTAAATCATTTATATATTATGATAATAGAATGTTCTTCTTTGAAATTTTATATCTCATTTCTTTCTCTAGTCTGTTGAAATAAATTTCTAGGCCTACAATTGAGCCACTTCTGTCTGGGGTGCCATGTCTGCAAACCCAAACTTAAGTAACTTTCATATTCTTATAAATGTTCTTCTTGACAAGAAAATGAAATATCCGGTCAGCCAATCCCTAAACACCAGACCAACTGTGGGCTCTGCACTTATTTTCTTGTTCCTTGTTTATTTTCTATTTTTCTCTTCCTTATTCATTATTCTTTATCCTATAAAAGCTTTCTGCCACTCATCCTATTTTGCAGTTTTCTGGACCCTTGGAAATAGAGAATGGCCACTTCATGAAGTACTAAAGTTGATCACCTAAGTTGCCTTTGTTAATCATGTTTAACACAGATCTAACTGTATTAAATAGTATGTTATAATACTATTAAATTATAGTGGTGAAGGTAGAATCATCTGTTCTGTAAACTTTGGTTATAACTAATCTATGAAACTACTGGGAGAAGGCAATGGCAACCCACTCCAGTACTCTTGCCCGGAAAGTCCCATGGACGGAGGAGCCTGGTGGGCTGCAGTCCATGGGGTCGCGAAGAGTCGGGCACGACTGAGCGACTTCACTTTCACTTTTCACTTTCATGCATTGGAGAAGGAAATGGCAACCCACTCCAGTGTTCTTGCCTGGAGAATCCCAGGGATGGGGGAGCTTGGTGGGCTGCAGCCTATGGGGTCACACAGATTCGGACACAACTGAAGCGACTTAGCAGCAGCAGCAGCAGCAGCATGAAACTACTGTGCCTGTTACCTTTTAAAGAGTAGGTCTTAGACAATTTAGCCTATTTTTAAAATAAGGTAATGTGTTTTTACGATTTATATGAAAAACATATGTATTTGGCTCTTTGTATATTACTCCTGGGACATAGCTCCTAAAGTCTTTGCAGCTTCCTACATAAGCATTCCAGGGGTAAGTTATGACCAACCTAGACAGCACATTAAAAAGCAGAGACATTACTTTGCCAACAAAGTTCCGTCTAGTCAAAGCTCCGGTTTTTCCAGTAGTCATGTGTGGATGTAAGAGTTGGACTGTAAAGAAAGCTGAGCGCTGAAGAATTGATGCTTTTGAACTGTGGTTTTGGAGAAGACTCTTGAGAGTCCCTTGGACTACAAGGAGATCCAACCAGTTCATCCTAAAGAAAATCAGTCCTGAATATTCATTGGAAGGACTGATGATGAAGCTGAAACTCCAATACTCTGGCCACCTGATGTGAAGAACTGATTCATTTGAAAAGACCCTGATGCTGGGAAAGATTAAAGGCAGGAGGAGAAGGGGATGACAGAGGATGAGATGGTTGGATGGCATCACTGGTTTGATGGACATGAGTTTGAATAAGCTCCAGGAGTTGGTGATGGACAGGGAGGCCTGACATGCTGCAGTCTATGGTGTTGCAAAGAGCTGGACATGACTGAACTGAATATTGTTCCCAGTTACTGAATTAGCTCCAGAGCAACAAGGTGAAATGGTTATCTTTTGTTATTCTTAACAAACCCCCTTCATACCACAACTGAAATTTATGTTTGGTAGGTGACTTTGGAAAGCTCCTTGGGATGGGAGGGAACCAAGCCTGATAGCAAGTTGAAACTTTCAGTCCCACACTCTGTTATGCTGACAGGGGAGAAGGCCTAGCAACTGAGTTTCATCATCAGTGACCAGTGATTCAATCAATTCTGCCTGTGTAATGAAGTCTCCATAAAAACCCAAAAGGATGAGGCTAGGAGAGCTTCTAATTGGTGGACCCAAGTAGGTGCTTGGAGGGTGGCACTCCAGGAGAGGGCATGCAAGCTCAGCACCTTTACCTACATTCTTGGCCTGATTCATCTTGCTCATCTGGCTGTTCGGAAGTTATGTTTTTAAATAATAAACCAGTGATCTAGTAAGTAAACTGATCTCCTGTTGTTCTGTAAACTGCTCTAGCAAATTAATCAAACCTGACAAGAAGATCATCAGTTCAGTTCAGTTCAGTTGCTCAGTTGTGTCCGACTCTTTGCGACACCATGAATCACAGGATGCCAGGCCTCCCTGTTCATCACCATCTCCCGGAGTTCACTCAGACTCATGTCCATCGAGTCAGTGATGCCATCCAGCCTCTCATCCTCAGTCGTCCCCTTCTTCTCCTGCCACCAATCCCTCCCAGCATCAGAGTCTTTTCCAATGAGTCAACTCTTCGCATGAGGTGGCCAAAGTACTGGAGTTTCAGCTTTAGCATCATTCCTTCCAAAGAAATCCCAGGGCTGATCTCCTTTCTATCCCAGGGATGGGGGAGCCTGGTGGGCTACCATCTATTTGGTCGCACAGAGTCAGACACGACTGAAGCAACTTGACAGCAGCAGCAGCAGCAGCAGCAGCAATTTAATGAAGAGACTTTGCAAGAGCTCCATACAGCTGTAAAGCTTCAGTCAGTCAGTTCAGTCGCTCAATCGTGTCCAACTCTTGGCAACCCCATGAATCGCAGCACACCAGGCCTCCCTGTCCATCACTAACTCCCAGAGTTTACTCAAACTCACGTCCATCGAGTCGGTGATGCCATCCAGCCATCTCATCCTCTGTCATCCCCTTCTCCTCCTGCCCTCAATCCCTCCCAGCATCAGAGTCTTTTCCAAGGAGTCAACTCTTCACATGAGATGGCCAGAGTACTGGAGTTTAAGCTTTAGCATCATTCCTTCCAAAGAACACCCAGGACTGATCTCATTCAGAATAGACTGGTTGGATCTCTTTGCAGTCCAAGGGACTCTCAAGAGTCTTCTCGAACACCACCGTTCAAAACCACCAATTCTTTGGTGCTCAGCTTTCTTCACAGTCCAACTCTCACATCCATACGTGACTAATGGAAAAACCATAGTCTTGACTAGATGGACTTTTGTTGGCAAAGTAATATCTCGGCTTTTGAATATGCTATCTAGTTTGGTCATAACTTTCCTTCCAAGGGGTAAGCGTCTTTTAATTTCATGGCTGCAATCACCATCTGCAGTGATTTTGGAGCCCAAAAAAATGAAGTCTGACACTGTTTCCACTGTTTCCCCATCTATTTGCTATGAAATGATGGGACCATATACCATGAATCTGTTTAGTTGTGTGGTTGCAAGCTGCCTGACTCTTGAGTCTTTTTTGTTTTGGTTTTTTTTTTTTTTTTTTTGGCTTTTGTTGTTGTTGTTCTCTCTCTCTTATATTTAAATAAATTTATTAAGTTATTTTTCTCAGGGTACAGAAAATATTATTGACATGATCAGGGAGATAAAGTTACAGTTTACAAGAAAACTGAGAAAAATGACAAGAGAAAAATTGGTGCTACTATCCCTAGATCACAATTCCTGATTTCCAATTCTTTTTCTAGTGCAGATTCTGGAATCCATTAGAACATACAGAAAAGGACCAAATCCAACAATGACTGAAAGGCTGATAACAATGTAAATGAGGTCATTTCCATCTCTCACATATACCAAAACATCTTGTGTGCCCTGCCTTAAGGGTACATGAAAAAATACACCCATAAAACTTTCTTTTGCAAATTTTCAAGGAACTGAAATTAAATATGATGATATGACATCATATCCTTTAAATGTCTTGAAAGTATAATTTTAAATGAAGGACAAGCACTCACCAGTTCAATCAACATCAATTCTTAAAAGTATGAACCCAGCACTGCCTGAATCAGCTTTAATCCAGGATGCATTTACAGGAAAGAGTTCTTATTTTGTCACTGTTTAAGGAATGTAAATGATACTGTGGCTAGAGCCACTGGGACCCACCCAGCTACCTGCCCTCCCTTCTCAAGTGGGACTTACATACACACAGCCTTGTTATTGTTGCTGCAGTCTGCTTATAATTCAGCTGATGCCTGTTTGGGCAAGGCAGGAGCAGCTGCACTTTCTTTGGGGGGACTTCCACCCCTCAGCGGTTGTTTGGTAACTAAAATGCACAGACAGAGAGCAGATGGGCAGATGGCTTCCTGTGTTGCCCTTGCCCTCCCACCTTCACAGCTCTCTGAGAACATTGAGAGGTGCTGTAATGGCAGAACAGGGGAAGAGCTCTGGAAGCACAGAGGGGCCAGCCTAGATGTAACTACATCTCAAAAAAAAAAAAAAAAAAAATCAGGACAACCTAAACTGCTCACTGGTCGCACAAACTCCATGACCTTGATGAGGTAATTTTAGCATTTGCTGACTAAAAAAAGGAAAAAGAATTCAGATTGTGGAGGGCACTAATGGAGCAGCTGTTTCCTTGCTGAAAAATGTAAATGAGATCATTTTCCTAGACTTTGGGGAGGGAAGAAAGGGTCAGAAATAGGGAGAGGAGAGGAGTTTCTTTTAAAAAGCAGAGGTTTCCCTATCCCTGAATTAAGAGGTTCTCTGTGGGGAGTGGGGGGTGGGGAGGGTTAGGACAGTGAGGGCCATGCAGCCCTCATCAGCCTCTCTGCAGTCTGAGACAAAACACGGTCCTGGAGGTGGAGGTGGGTGAGGAGTTTAGGAAGGTGTGCAATCTCTGTGTCACCACAATCCCTTTGATTCCAAAAGGAAAATCTTTTCTCTTTGTAACCTGCTGGATTATGATAAAACCATCAATTATGAAACAGTGAAACAATACTTTTTTCTTTTAAATGTCTCTTTGCAAATCTTTCATCAAGATAGAAAAGTATAACACGATGTACATGAGTATTCTGTGTCAGACACTGGTCAGAATGTGCTGTTTCATTTAATTTCCCAAATGACACATAAAGTTAGGTGTTATTCTATCCATTTTACAAGTAAGGAAGCTGAATCTCAGACAGGTAAAGCCCACTTGTCCCAGGGTATACATGTTGGCTGAAGATTTTATGGCCAATATGGGCCAGGACCAGAATTTGTGACCCAATGGGTCTGACTACAGAGTTCAGCCTTACTTTGCACCATAAAAAGGTTGGGGTACAAAGTCAGTGGGCCAACTCACAATCCACACACAAGACAGCATCTGCAGCCTTATCCCAGCCTCCGCAGAGTTGAAAACAATTGTAACCGCACATAAAGTTCATCATCTGTAACCACACATAAAGGTCATCATACGAGAGGTCAGGATCCCACTTCCCCCACCTCCCCCCAACCCCACTACCCTCCACCTCTGCAGATGTCCCCACAGCTCAGATGTCCCTGAATATGGGGCAATGGGAGCTTGTCCCAGTCCCTCACTCATCCCACATGTCCCCCTCAGGCTGTAAGGAGAAGAAGGAAGAAATCTGCGGGGTGGGGGATGGAGAGAAGGGCCTGAGATTGTGGAGATAGTTTTGCCAAACCAGAATCTGAAAAATGAGACACTGCTCTAATCATTTCAGCAGCAGCAGCCCCACAAAGCAGGGCTAATAATTGCCTTTTGAAGTAAGGGTTTGATGGTGATTTTCCCATCCTGAGGAACTTGCAGACATTCCAGAAAGGCCCTCCTCCCTCTTTCCTCCCCTTCAACCCTCAAAGAAGCTTGAAAAACAGGATGTTGGTACCAGGCAAGCTCCAGCTGCCCACCAGTCTTCCTCACACCTGACTCAGCCTCTCACCACTCTGTCCCAGGAGCAGCCCCATCTGTCCTGTTACTCACCAAAAATGAGACTGATTTGGAGAATCAGTGTCTGGGTGGGGAGCCAGCTGCTGCATAAGGAGTCCATGACTGCCTGCTGACTGTGTTAGACCTCTGGCTCCTCCTCTGCTTGCTCCCCGCCCCTCTCCGCTCTGATCCTTTCCTCAGTAGAGTCTCTCCTTGCCTGATGAGTCAAAGCAGAAAGTAAAAAGATTAGAGGTCTTTTTTTCCTGATAAAAATTATCCATGTTGATTATTTAAAATTTGGAAAATATAGAAAATTGTACAGAAGAATAAAGAATCACTTGTTATCACACCTCATAAATCTAACCATCATAAACATTCAATTTTTTCAGGTTATCATATTATTGACATGCAGTACATGTAAGTTTAAAAGTAAACAACATGATCATGAGATACATGTATGATTGCAAAATAATTACCACAATGAAGATAGTTAATATCTCTCACCCCTCACATAATGACTGTGTGTGTGTATGATGATAACATTTAGGATTGATTTATTCTTTTGACAAGTTTCAAGTATATAATGCAGTATTGTTAATTACAGTCACCTTGCCATGCAGTAGATCCCCAGAGTTTATTCATCTTAATTATCTAAAGTTTGTACTTTTTGACCAACATCTCCCCATCTGCCAGCCCAGACAATGACCATTCTACTCTCTATTTCTATGAGTTCAGATTTTTTAGATCCTACATATAAGTGAGATCATAGAGTACTTGTCTTTCTCTATCTGATTTATTTCCCCTATCATACAGCCCTCAAGGTCCACCAAGTTCTCACAAAAGGCAAAACTTTCTTCTTTTTATGGCAAAATATTTTTGTTATCTGTTCATCCTCCAGTGGGCATTTAGGTGTTTCTATGTCTTGACTGAAATGAACATGGAGTTGGGGGATGGGGCAAATATGTCTTTGAGATCCTGATTTCATTTCCTTCAGATATATACCCAGAAGTGGAATTGCTGGATGATATAGTTCTATTTTAAATTTTTTGAGGAAGTTCTATACTGTTTTTACATAAAGGCTGTACAAATTTACATCCCCACTAACAGTGACTAGAACTTCCCTGGAAGCTCAGTGGTAAAAAAAAAAATCCACCTGCAATGCAGAAGACTCAGATTTGATCCTTGGGTCAGAAAGACCCTCTAGAGAAGGAAATGGCAACCCACTCCAGTATTCTTGCCTGAAGAATCCCATAGATAGAGGAGCCTGGCAATCTATGTACAGGGTTGCAAAAGAGTCAGAAACAACTTAGCAACTAAACAGCAACAACAGTGGACAAGGATTTCCTTTTCTCCAGAGCCTCACCAATACTTACTGTCTCTTGTCTTTTTGACAATAGCCATTCTAACAGATGTGAAATGCTTTCTCGTTGTAATTTTTATTGCATTACCCTGATGATTAGGGATGTTGAATGTCTTTCATGTACCTGTTGGCCATTTGTATGTCTTTTTTATAAAATGTCTATTCAGTTCCTCTGTCCATTTTTTTAATTGATCATAGGCACTCTTCTATAGTTCCCCCTGGATATGTTTGTCTGTGCATTTTGAAATATAATGAGAAAAAAAGATTGACTTTTTAGATAAAGTAGTAGTCTCCAAAGTGTGTTACCTGAGATGATCCACGGAAATAGAAGAATAAAATAGAAGAATTTTCTATCTATATTTTTATTTACAATAAGAAGGAAGAACCCACTCATAACACATAATAGAATTTCCTCGACACCCCAACTTGGTCTGTTTGTCAGTCACAGGTGAGTGAATTACCTCAAGAGAAATGCCAAGGTTGAGAGTGGCCCTCTCATTTGCTGGGTCAGTTTCAGATGATTGCTCTTGAGGAGGCAAGAACATCACTGAATTAACCAGAATAGAGTGGTTAAGGTAAGTAGCTCTCCTGACATGTGTGAACTAGAGAAAACACACGTAAGGGAAAGGACAAGAAGAAGACAGCTGACCCTCTCCTACACCTGATTAAGTTGTCAGCACATTATGAGGCAAAATTGATGACAGAATTAAGCTGGACAAGAAACTCACCAAAAACTTAAATACAAATAACATGCTTGGAAATTTCCAAGTATAAATCTAGAAAGGAATCTTGGAGGAGGAATATTACATCTTAGCATCAAATTAGAAATAATGTATATATTGGTAAAATTTGACATTTGGAGATGGAGGGAAAATATTGGGGTCATGATGAGATCTCTCTTACTAGTTGCCAAGTATATTTCTAACAGACACAGGTGTTTGTTGTAGTGTTGCTTTAAAATAGAAGAATAATGTAAATAGTCTAAATGTCCTTGCTTTAATTTTTGAAGTAAAAAATTCAAACTCACAAAAATTCAAGAATACACAATGAAATATGGATTTGTCTCCACTACTGTTAATAATAACCTTACTATAAATGCATATTGAGTCTTGAAGTATAAGCTAAGGTTGTATGAAACATCATGAACTGCAACTATTAAAATACTGTTTATTTCATGGATATGGATATCTCATATTTTTAGAGATTTTTTAATAGATTTTAACTTCTAGTGTATGACTTTAAAAATGCAATTCACATTTAATAAGTATACATAGTGTGATTGCCTACTTAAAATCTTTTGTCTTTCACAACCCTGCCATAAAAAGTCTGTAGAATACTCATATAGACTCTATTTCTTTACCTTCTCTACCGTTTAATGGTTTTGATGATAACCATCCTATTTTCAATTCTGTTAGTAGATTTCTATAAATAAATAAAAATGAATTTGAACCTGTTTTTCCTCTTATCATCAACGCTATGCATAGAATGCTATTTCCTTTTTCATATTCAATGAGAACTGAGTTTGTTTCCTCTCTTTCTCCCAATTCTCAGTTTTGGTTGATATAATTTGAGGTTTATATAAAGTTTATATGGGTTTCCCACATGGCACTAGTAGTAAAGAACCTGCCTGCCAATGCAGGAGACATAACAGACGTGGGTTTGATCCCTGGGTTGGGAAGATCCCTTGGAGGAGGGTATGGCAACCCACTCCAGTATTCTTGCCTGGAGAATCCCATGGACAGAGGAGCCTGGCAGGCTACAGTCCACTGGGTTTCAAAGAATCAGACACAACTAAAGTGACTTAGTAAGTACAGCACACATACAGTTTATATAGTTATTGAATCTTGTTTACATTATGTCTTCTTTTTCCCCAAAATTTAAAAATATTTACATTACAAGTTTGCTTCTCTAGCAGTTTGAGAGTAATGTGCTGAAGTGGGGCCAAGATCAAGTTGTTTTAAGAAAAAAAGGGGGTTCAATGTCACGATTTCATGTACTAAGACTGGAATTTAATCTAAAAAATCTCAGGAAAGTGGGAGCCAGAGGCATATCTACTGTTTACATTATTCCATTTTAAAGCAGTGTTACAGCAAATTTCAGTCTGTCAGAAATACATCGGCTGCTAGTGAGAGAGATATAATCATGATGACCTAAATAAATTGCAATCTTGTTTTTCTCTTGTTTTCAGATTAACTCTGTAAGAATCAATGCAGAGCAAGCCACCAAGTTTCCAGAGTCCTTATATTTTTCTGTTCATTGATGTGTGGTTTTCATTCTTGAGGTCACAGGATGGCTGCTGGAGCCCTAACCATCATGTACAAGTTCTGGACATTGCAAAAAAAGAGAAGCAGGGAAGGGTAAGAGGCTTTTTCTCAAGTCCCACCCAATGACTTCTGCTTGTATCTCATTGCCTTGCCCTGTATTATTAAGGGAGTCTGAGAGATGTCAATTTTTAATTAAGCACATCACTACTACCAAATATATAGTTAGAAACAGAAAGGATAGAGAGTAGGTAGGCAACTAGCAGTTTCACCCACAACATCCTTAAACATGATTCTTTGAGCATTTATGTGGCTTTGCTCATGTTAAGATAGCTCCCTAGAGGTAGAATTTCAAAATCAAAATACAATGTGCATTTACAACACTGATATATTGTCAAATTGCTTCCCCAAAATGCTCTACATGTTTACATTCCCACAAACAGTGTATGAGAGTTCCCATTTTTCCATAGCCTTGCCAATACTGGCCATTATTAGCTTGATTGTCAGTTTGATATATGAAAATTGATATCTTTTTCACTTTTTATTTCCCTGATAACTGGTGAATTTGAGCATCTTTTTACAAGTTAACTTACTGACTTTTACAAATTGGGGTTTCTCTAGGCAAAATACTCTTCCAATTAAGTCACCCTTCACCTCCTCATCCAAACTACCCAAATCAAGACTAGGTTTGTAAAGAGCATTCAGAGCTAGAGATGTGTAGAAACTTGATTGAGCCAATAAAGATAAGTTCTATGACATAGCGTCTGAAAGGGAAATTGAATTTTATTCTGGACAGAGTAAAATTCTAATGAGGAAGAAAAGGCCAAGGGAGATGCTTGTTAATCAGAGTCATAAGATCTGGGTGAAGAGAGAGACAGAAAAGTGATTGTTTAGGATGTTCTGGGAAGTTGTTGATTCAATTCCCATACTTGGCTCACAATGAGGATCTCTATCTGGGGTTACTCCTGATAGCAGTAGAAACATCTGAGAAGACGAAGAAATCAGCTCAGTTCCTGTCAAAGAGTTGATTGACTTAGTGTTACAGACTCATCCAGCCTGAATAGGGAGATACTTTTTTTTTTTTAATTTTCTACCCAACATAAAAACCCCATGGCGGCAGTGGCGGCTAAGTCGCTTCAGTCGTGTCTGACTCTGTGTGACCCCATAGACGGCAGCCCACCAGGCTCCCCTGTCCATGGGATTTTCCAGGCAAGAACACTGCAGTGGGTTGCCATTTCCTTCTCCAATGCATGAAAGTGAAAAGCGAAAGTGAAGTCGTTCAGTCGTGTCCGACTCTTCCCGACCCCATGGACTACAGCCTACCAGGCTCCTCCGGCCATGGGATTTTTCCAGGCAAGAGTACTGGAGTGGGGTGCCATTGTCTTCTCCCTAAAAACCCCACATGTACTACCAATTAATGACACCCTGTCACTTGTCACTGAATAACTCAAAGATACAAAGTTTGTCTGTTCAGGCGCCTCTTGGAATTCACGCTTGCAATACTCATTTGTCAACTTATTAGACATGCTCTGAAATTCACTTTTATATCCTAGAATGGTCAAAAGCCCTCCTTGGTCTTCAGTAATATTTGACCTCTACATCCTCATAGTCCCTTTCTGGGGCTTTCTCCATTGCTAAATCCCTCCAGATATTCCAGATCGTCCCTATTTGCATTCCACTGAAATGATCCAGTTGAACTAACCATCTTATTGGCCTAATAACTTCACTGAACATCTGGAGGCTATCATACAAGGAATTACACTGCATCGCCTCTACCATCTTGTTGGCACTCTCCTCACTGTTTATCTCCTTTCAAAGCCAAGTTCTCCTGACAAGTGACTCTTCCCTTAAAGTGAGGTGACCGGCTTTTTCACTCCAACTGCCTGTCTCATGTCCTCACGATGCCTTTCTCAATCCTCGGAATTTTGGTGAATAAGATTTTCTCCATCTCATTACAGCTTTTTAGAAAAATATTTGTAGCCCCTTGCAAAGTTTATCCTACAAGTTGAGAAAGAGAAAACAAATCACAGTATTTACTTGTGGAACTGGGCTCCTCTGTCCTGTGTAATATCACACACCCTGCTTTTTATAATGGTTAGAGAAGAACTCTTCTGTGGGAACACTTTCAATAATTCTGTAACTTTTTGGTCTTTTATGTGTCTGGCCCTTTTCTTGGGTACACGAATTAATCAAATATGGCTTTCTCTATCCAACCCAGGTACAAGTCCCACTGCATCAATAGAATGCTTGGTTCCGACTGGAAAATATGCAACTGTTGGTTGATCGAAACTGGCAGCATTCAGGTTTAGAGATCTTATGCCACTCATCCTGCCTGTTCAGAGTCAGGAACCAGCCTGGTATCATGCTCCTGCTCACTGGAAGAGAGTGGTTCTTTGGTGAGTGTGCTTTCTCTTACAAGAAGAGCAGAGTAGTTTGTCTACAAGATGTTTTAACTGTAGATCTAAAACTACTCATCACTCTGACTCCCTTCATTTCTTTATCTTAATCTCTGGACTCCCAAGGTGGGGTTTGCTTCTGATGCAGTCTGAAGCACAAGACCCTCTCCTGATTTAGGTGAAACAAGTCGGTAGGATTTTTTTGCCTCCCAGGATCCAGGCAGTACTTTGATTATACTAACCTACACCATATATATTAGGGCTTCTAGATACTAAGGGCAGGTGTCATTCCTATGACAACTTCTTGCCTTCATCCCACAAACACAAAAATTAATTAGTGGATACTGTATATGTCAATGCTTCTTACAAATTTGGTCTGAAGCCTCTTCTGTGGTTAGAGGTGGGAGCTCTTTCTTCCCCTACATGGAAGGTTGCTTTGCAGAAATCTAGCTTTAGAGGTTCAACATGCTTCCATTGGTCTCCAGCTGAATTGATGTTGTCCACCTCCCATCCAACCCAATATTTTATAATATTGCTACCATCTCTTCTTCCTCCTCAAATTGCTCCATCAAGAACAATAATCTGGAGGTCCATCTGGTGAAGTCCAGGCCTTGTCTGGTCTGTAAGATCTCATTATAAATTCTCCTGCAATGCCATGGTCTAGTGAGCAACACCCTCATCACTTTCATCATCTTACTAAGTAAAGTAAGTCTCTAATCTCAACACGCATGTAGAAGGCCTCTTTTTCCTCTTGAGCAATATGTGGTCAGAAACCTAATAGGCAAGTCTTTCTGACTGTCAACATTACCAAACATCTGTGAAAATCCTTTCAGACATTGACTTCTCAGAGAAAGAGGCATTTGCAGCTTTAAACCCAGGCAATGGCACCCCACTCCAGCACTCTTGCCTGGAAAATCCCATGGACAGGGAAGCCTGGTAGGTTGCAGTCCATGAGGTCGCGAAGAATCGGACACGACTGAACGACTTCACTTGCACTTTTCACTTTCATGCATTGGAGAAGGAAATGGCAACCCACTCCAGTGTTCTTGCCTGGAGAATCCCAGGGATGGGGGAGCCTGGTGGGCTGCCATCTATGGGGTCACACAGAGTCAGACACGACTGAAGCGACTTAGCAGCAGCAGCATGGTCTATAATTCTGGGTACTACAGACTTTCTTTAATCTCTATCAGTTCTATGTCTCCAAAGCCATACTGTGGAATGGCTTCAGTCACAGGCACTAATTTTTTGGCTAATGTTTCTTATTTCTGTTAACAGCCTACACAATGGTTCTTCCCTTAGTTGCAAGAATCAGCTTCAGGAAACTCTTTTTCATTAGATGAAACAGGTAAGGAAGCCCATGTCAGCCCAGTGTTGGTCACAGGCCTCCTTTCCTTTCCAGGAAAGTTTCCAGTTTCTAAGGAATTGTGGTTCTATTGGATGAACACTAACTTCCAGATTACAGATTCAGGAGTAATTTGTTAGAATTTACTCACTCAATTATGCTCACAAGACAATATTTTAAAGTGGGAGAATCAAATGTATCTTATTTAACATTTAATCATACATAGATATATGCTGTATGCATCTTCATTTGTCCTCTTGTCCCAAGTTCAACAAATGTTAGAACATATTATACCCAGTTATGATGCATTTACCTACAAATAGAAAAAGACTTAGAAATTGTAATGTCTCTTTCCTCATGACAGGGCATTAAGGTAAGACAAAATTGCTTTTAACTTTGAGGGGATATGTGGATATTCCCTGAATGATTAGACTCCTGGAAACTTTGTCAGAATCATCAATTTTTATGAGATTTATAATCTATTTTTCTTTTGCTTTCTGTTGTATGAGGGCATCTATGGTAACTTCTACTTCCTTCTCACTATGTCAGCAGGATGGAATCCCTGTGGTAGAAGAGCACAATGACAGATAAAATGAGATATGATCAGCAGAATGGCTTAGATGCAAAACAGCTTAATTCCTGTGGCTGGATGCAAACAGAACAAGTCCATTCATAGGACACCCAGGAAGCTTCTCTTCTGCAGAACTCAGTGGGCAGCTCTGAGCAGATCATCTGCAGGGACAATAACATTCAGCTTTAAGGGATCTGTGTGCTTAAGTGGGCTCCAAAAGCAGCCCAGAGATCAGGGAAGGAGCAAATTATTTTGAGCAAATGTTTTATATCTTCCAACAAAAATTAATGAACAGCTACAAGGAAACAAGTCTTGACCTAGTTATATAAGTGATGGAGCAGAGAGCAAACACCTCTGCCCTCAAATTGCCTATAGTCTAGTGAGGGAGAAATAATGCTAAAACTAAGGATGCTGGTAGGTGCAGCTAGCATTTATGGACAGGATCAGGGATCAGGTATGAAAGGGAAGTTAAAAGAAGAGAGAAGGTTCTTCATACAAGCTTCATCTGTTCACTTTTTGGAAAAGAAATAAGGAAAGCAGGTGTTTTACAGTCTTGATGAGTTCTGTAGAAGAGCCATCCAGGAGCCAGATTCTGGTCTGTACCACGGAAGACAGTGAATGAGGAAGCTGGAAGGGAACATTGTGATAGGCAGAGGGAGTTGAGGTGGCAGAGACACCTGGGTCTCCCCATTTCACCCTGGATGGGTATGTGGTAGATGAGAATGCCATCAATAGACAGATTTATGGAATTTATCAGGTTTCATCCACCCAGATCAAATCTTCTCTTCTCTATCATGGAACCATTCAGTTTCCCTTCCAGACCACATGTTCAATGCCTTTTCAGAGAGTTTGCACCTCTAGTGTTTGTAAGCCTTTCCCATCTGCTTTTGGCTGTGTGGCAAATGAACAGTCTTGCTATTTATGGACCATGACCTTTGGGTAGATACTTGTTCATATTGGTTGATCTTTTTCTGCTTTCACCACTACCGCTACTCATTTTACTTTTTAAAATAGCATTTTAAAAACATTATAAAAGGAAAATCAGCTCTAATGAGCAGCATTAGTATTTTTGTTACTGTTATTGTTGTCCCAAGAACCTCAGTAGGGGCTGGAGGGATAAGGCACTCTGTCTAATCATCACTCCATGGTTCCATCCCCACATCTCTCCACCCTGTTGGGTCCAGTTCTGGAACTTTTATTTTCATACACTGGCCAGAGTTCTGCTGGAGCAGAATGACTGAGGTAAGTGGATCCCTGTGACAACAAGAAAAACATAATATTCACGGAGAGAGTGAGAATGAGAGAAAAGCTAGAAAGAAAAGATAGTTGTAAGAGAGGATCTCAGGAAAATTGTCAGTCAGGAAAACCAAAGTCCTCGTATGGATAACAGGGTGATTAAAATTTGCATGAAGCTTTTCAACATAGACACTGGGTAGAGGAGGAACAGGAAGAGGGCAAAGCATGGTCAAAGGACATCTCAGCTAAAGAACAGGAAATTGGACGCAGGACTGAAGTGCTCTGGTCACTCTGTAATCACAATTCTCTACCTGGCTTGATATGGATAAGGGAAAAATAGAAAGACAGAAAAAGATGTCATGTATATTAGTCAGGATTCTCCAGAGAAATAGAATCAAAAGACTGTATATAGAGAGATTTATTTTAAGGAATTGGCTCATCTTATTATAAAGGCTGGCAAGTCTAAACTTCAGGGTAAATGATCCAGGCTGGAGAACCAGAGAAGATCTGTTGCTGTGATTCAAATTCAAAGGCTATCAGTGGGGAAGACACAGGGAGGAGCCAATGTTACATTACCCTGTAGGGAAAGGAGCTTAGCTCAGATCAGTAACTGCACAGTTCGGAGGGACAACCTTGCTCTCCTACTCATCTGGAAGAAAATGTTCTCAGATCCTTAGATAGAAAAGAGATCCTTTAAACTACAATCTGCATGTTTTTGGAGTAAACTTAGTTATAATTCACACAACGGCGTGGCTGTACACGGGTTTGTGTGTATGTGTGGGTGTCTGTATGTGCATGCATGTGTGTGTGTGTGTTTCTTTTCAGAGGCTAGGGTTTTAGTAAAGTTAGTTTCCTTTAATCTCTGGAAGTCTAACTGCTACTGGTTGAGCTTTCTGGACAAGCTGGGGAAATTTAAAGTGAGTGAAATCTGAGATACGCTTTTATTCTGTTTGAATTAGTAATTTAGGCAAATAGGAGGCTGCTTTGTTTATATAGGGATAATGATGGTAACAGAAAAAAGGAGAGAGAAAATATCGTACAATAAATGATAACCTTGCAATATTATCCATGGGCCCAGGCAAACTAGATAAAACTACTCCAGCCTTTCCCATGAAACAAACACATTTATTGCCAGATTACAGAGGTAGTAATAGCTTCTGCTTTCATTTCCTATGGGAAAAAAATGATTCATCCCTTTCCCATCAAGCTCTATGTTGTAAAAAAGGAAGTCGATATGTTGCAATATATTAATAGAGTGGCAAGAGAGCTCTAGAGGACATACAAGGAGCATGTCCTCTGGTCTGAAGCCAGAGAGAGGCATGAGAATGGGGACACTGTTCCAGACATTCAAAATAAGGGGGGTGGGGTAAGAAGCTGAGAAAAAGTATGATGGCTTGGAGAACTCTTCTTCAGTTTCCTTACCAATAAGGATTAGAGACAGTGAATATTTAACTACTGTTTTCTTACCTCTGAAGATGATGACAATAAAATGAAATTACTGCAGGTGAGGTGCTTAGCATAGGAATTGACATCTTATAAGCACTTGGTCAACTACCCTAGGGAGTAGGAGAGGAAAAAGTCAAGGCAAAGGCCCAGGTTTCTGGAATAGGTCATTGACTGAGAGTAGGAACCTAACAATAGTTTGGAGATTGAAGACAATGAACGGGGCATTGGCCATGTTGTACATGACCCCCTAGTGGAGATGCCTAGTAAGAGAGTTGGATGCAGGGTCTGATGCTAAGCACAGGGTGTGGGGTGGAGATATAGACTTGGACAGTAGCAGCATGTGAATGATATTTGGAGCCCACAGAGTAGCTATCCTAGAGAGATAATGAAAATGCATTAAAAGGAGTCTGTGACAAAAACACTGGGAGCACCAGTAGAAAGCATTGAGATAGAGGAAGAGCAGCCAGCAAAGGAGCCTACGGGGATGGCAGAGGGGTATGAGGAGGCCTCGGGTGTATAACATCAAGGAACCCAAAGGAAAAGAGACTTTAGGAAAGACTTTCTGACTTCTATTAGGAAAGAAGAGTCAACAGTGTCAAATGTTGGAGCAGCTGCTGGTTACCTCATGATGCTCAAAGGAATCAGGGTGAAGGGATGCTGAGTGAGTCCCTTGGAGCACAGTAGAAGTGGCTGTGATGTGGGAGAGGGAGAAACAGGACAACAGTTGGAGGTGCAAATTTAAGGGAGTGTTTAGAGGTGTACTGAGTATGGAGAAGGCAATGGCAGCCCACTCCAGTACTCTTGCCTGGAAAATCCCATGGACGGAGGAGCCTGGTAGCCTGCAGTCAATGGGGTCATGAAGAGTCAGACACGACTGAGCGACTTCACTTTCACTGTTCACTTTCATGCATTGGAGAAGGAGGTGGCAACCCACTCCAGTGTTCTTGCCTGAAGAATCCCAGGGACAGGGGAGCCTGGTGGGCTGCCGTCTATGGGGTCGCACAGAGTCGGACATGACTGAAGCGACTTAACAGCAGTAGCAGAGAATGTTTAAGGACTACTGGAAAGGAGTTAGAGGCATCAGTGAAGCATGCCATAGAAAGAGGAAGTACATTAGACAGTAAAGTTCCTGATTAGGGGCAAGAAGGAGGGGCTAAAAGCACAGGTGAAAGTATCAACTTTAGATTCTAGGAGCTCAGTGTCATTTGTTGGGGCAGAAAAGAAAGCTGGAACAGGTGTAAATAAATGTGGGTCAGTTAAAATTTAAGTGATAGGAATTTGAAGACATCACTTTTTCTTTTTTCCCAAAGAAAGTATTTTATTGTGTTTAAAATTTGGAGGGGGGGGGAAGTTATTTACAAAAGTATAAAACGCAGTAACCGAAACTTCTGAGTTGAAGTTTTAAGAAGTAGCACCTCATCTGGTCCTTCTATCACTCTCCAGAGAGATCAAGCATATCTCTTTCACATTCGAAGCCAACAAAACAAAGTTATGAGAGAATATGCCTAGTTTCAGGTCATTTCTGCATTGCTTCAGTCCCCCCATATTCACTAATTCCATGGACCCAGGTGGCTACCTCAAGTGAGTGAACCAAGATATATACTTGTCAGTTTCAGTCACCCTTACTGGAAAGGGGTTCTTTGATGTGCATCGAAATTCGTTTCTTATATTTTATTTCTTATATTCTGTGGGGCCACATTCCATACAGATATCATATTAGAGCATTTTCCATTATACTTCTACTTGATTAAATGGCTAGACCACTAGCCTCTTCCCTTGAATCAATAAAAAGTCAAACTTGAACCACTTTATTTTTATTTCTTTCAATCAAGCTGTTGTCTTTCCAAGCAAGATGTCAGCTATTCATCGTGGAACTGCCATTCATAAAGCAAACAGATTTTTGTTGGTCAATAGTTGCTCATAAGCCACCTGTCAAGTGGCCCAAATGGCCATAGGATTTAGCAATTTCCAGGTGTTTCCAAAGTTAGGCCGTGGGGGAAAGACTACACCTACTTATGAATTCTCCATTCTCTCCCCTAGTAACATGCTGCTGCTGCTGCTGCTGCTAAGTCGCTTCAGTCGTGTCCGACTCTGTGCGACCCCACAGATGGCAGCCCACTGGGCTCCGCCATCCCTGGGATTCTCCAGGCAAGAACACTGGAGTGGATTGCCATTTCCTTCTCCAATGCATGAAAGTGAAAAGTGAAAGTGAAGTCGCTCAGTCGTGTCTGACTCAGCGACCCCATGGACTGCAGCCTTCCAGGCTCCTCCGTCCATGGGAGTTTCCAGGCAAGAGTACTGGAGTGGGATGCCATTGCCTTCTCCGCCCCTAGTAACATATTAATCTATAAATCATTTCCAGTTTATTTTGAAACTCTTCTTGGCATTGTCCCTCTGTTAGAATATTTCTCTGATATTGCTCAAGACATTTTGAGTATTTCAGTATAATTTTACTATTTTTAGTCATAAGAGAAATTTTAACTAGCATCCAATAGCAAGCTTGTTGTCTCCCAAATAGTTGCCTCTCAAATTTCTGGTCCGAAATCCTACCAGCCAGCAGTCACTTCGATGTATTATTCACTGACTATTTCCTTAAGCCCCTAGTCTTTCCTCAACATAGGGCTACTGTACAGAAAATCTGTCTGTGTTATCACTACAGTATCAGCTACAAATTGGCATTTGCCATCTACCTCTACAAGAATTAAATTGTGCTGCTGTAGCTGATGACTTTCAACATCTACTGAAGGTATTTCAGAGTGGAGAGTAGAAATGAGGTACTCTGTGCTCTGGGAAAAACTGGCAAAACAAATCTTCAGATAGTTAGATATTTTCAGGAGCTGATTTTATGAGCCTAATTCTTGGATTTCCTCATATCTAGTAAAACACTAAATTCCTTCATGGTGATGATTGCTCCTAGTGATAGCAGAAATCTTTTACAAAAAATACATGCTTGATCGCATGCACTGTTCCTTCACCAAAATCACATATATACTGATTTCTCCCTTCCCCACCCGTCCCCCCACCCCCATCTTTGGAGCAGTTTCTCAGACCTATGTGAGATACTATCTCCCTGGCTATAGTCCTCATTTGGCCCCAAATAAAACCTAACTCACAACTTTCACTTTGTACATTTTTTTCAGGTGCCACCAACTAGATACCAATTGAGTATTAAAGTACTAATCTCTTTTAGCCCACCAGATAGTCTATGCCATTTCAAATGAATGATTTGTGAACCCAGGCAATCTTATTGTTTCTGTTAGCATATTCTCTCAATTTTGACTGAATGGTATATGTACATATCTCTTCTATTTTACAGTATTCATAGGGGAATCATTTCCAACTCAGACATGATATTCATCCCCATGATATATCCAAGCAAAGGAGTCAAAACATTTTTTTTTGTATCTATTCAAACACTCTAATTTTCATCCAAACTGTCACCATAATCTCATCACCTGTTACATTACTATATCCCCCAATTGAACTGTAGTCCCTATTAGGATTTTGTCAATCTGTTTTGGAATGACAGTTAAGAGTTTCAGAAATACCATTTCTCTACTCCCTGACCATGTTACCAACACATGTGCATATGCCCGTGGGCCTCCTTTGGTCAGTTCTTCTCTTGAATAGACAGTGGGATCATTGTCCCAGGTGCTTTGAGGTCAAATTTCTCATTCTCAACTTTGCTTTCTAGATTTTTAATTTTCTCCAAACTAGAGCAAATAAAGCAGATTTTTGGAGGTCCTTAACTGTTGTGGGACCAGTAGGGGTTCCCATTGGTCCATCTAACTTCCAAGAGAGCTACATTGACATTTTTTACACTATTAAAATCTGATTTATTCATCTCACTTCTTAAAAACCATTTAAAGATTTCCACCCTCCTAGCATGTTCCCTTGACTCTTCTCATTCACTCTCTCAATCTCTTGTAAATTACTCTAATTCTGTTCATTATCTGTTGTTTCAGCATAATTTCTCTTTTGGATCGCAATCCTGAGGCTAGCAGTTGTGGCTTGAAGTGTTTGGAATTCAACGTTGGCTCAGCACCAGGATACACCCTAGCATTCTCTATAATTTTTATTTTAGCTATTACAGATAACAATTACCAATGGATTGAATATCTAGCTTTTTCCTTGCTACTTTGAATTTTCTCATGCATTCAGTAAACCAGCTCTTCAGGGGTTGGATCCATCATTTCTAAATTTAATTGACAACTTCAACCTCTAATAACTGGATTGCAGCACAGCTGTAATTCCATACGACTGGTGACATTGAGGACATGTAGGAATCAAAGATTTCTCATCCTTGGCTTCTCATTCTTAGTTTTCTCAAACCAAATGTTTCAGTGAGCAAAGACTGTTGCATGGAGTCCCTCTTCTGGCACGAACTGTGAGAGCCAGGCTCACTGTTAAGTTAGGAGGCACTGTCCACACAAGAACACTCACACATCTGATGCTAACTGCAAGTCCAGCCACCCTCAAGTTTTAATAGCCTTGTTAAAAAGACTCATGTACTCCTTTTTTCCCTTTCTAAAAACCATTTTTATTTTTAGTTGTGGTGGTCCCAGAACTCCTTTGTTACAAGGACTGTGAAAATTTCATATTTTATGGCAAGACAAAAAATGTAAACATAAAAAATGTTCTCTACCATTTGGAATTCTCTCCTCTTCTGTGCATTGTGTATCTGCATTGTACGTTGGCCAAACCTTCCCATGGGCAGAAATACCTTTTCAGTCTTAAAGAACAACATTCTCTTAGTGCCAACAAGAAAACTCCTTAAAAGAAGCATTGCTTCTTGATCTTATAAATGGTCACAACGACCCATCACTTTGTACTTAAAAATCTGGATTTTGCAGATTGATATATGCAGTGATATAAATTGATATAATTTAATGCACAGCCCTCTGTCTCAGAAGCCCGTGTAACTGTGTTTTGACGTCTAATGGGCAGTACAGTTCTTGGAGCCTTATGAGAAGCTATTCCCAGGTTATAACTCAATTTGGCTTGAATAAAATTTTCTACACAGGGAACTGTATTCAATATCCTGTGATAAACCATAATGGGAAAGAATATGAAAAAGAATATATACATTTCTATACAGCAGAAATTGGCATAACATTGTGAATCAACTATACTTCTATGAAATAAAAAAATTCTATTTCTTTCTTAGACTGATTTTTTTTCATCATCAGGACTCAGGACTCACAGACTCACTGAAGTCTATTATATTCAAGTGTTGGGTTAGTTGCTCAGTTGTGTCTGGCTCTTTGCAACCCCATAGACTATAGCCCACCAGCCTCCTCTGTCCATGGAATTTTCCAGGCAAGAATACTGGAGTGAGTAGCCATTCCCTTCTCCAGGGGATCTCCTCAACCCAGGGATCAAACCCAGGTCTCCTGCACTGCAGGCAGATTCTTTACCATCTGAGCCACCAAGGAAGCCCCAAGATTACAGTTTATTACAAGGAAAAATACAGATTAAAATTAAGGAAAAATACAGAGGGCAAAGTTCAGAAAAATGTAGCATCTCACCATGGAGTCAGGATAGCATTACTGTTTCCAGCATCAATGTGTAACAATACACACAGCATGTCAACCAGGAAAGTGTGTTTGTGCAGATTCTCAACATCAGGAAGAAATGAGAGCTTAGGCTTATACATGCAAGGGCCTTTTTTAATGGAAGAGGGTAGCTTTATTTCTTTGCCAGGAAAAGGGATATATACCATACTCCTGCCTCTAAAAACTATGTGTCCCAACTTGGAGAGAACAGTGAGAAGTTTTATAGTAATGGTTCAAAGAGCATGAGATCGGCTCTTGGACTTTCTTCAGATGAATTGGTGGTGAGGTAAGTAGGAGTCTCCATTACCAGCCTTCAGGTTCCAACTGGGGTCTACGTGCTTGTGGGCAGCATAACGTCATTAATCATTAAATTCTCCCATCTGGAGGGAGTTTCAGTATCTGCAAAACAGCTAAAAAATATTATGTAAAATAGATAGTGGGAATTAGCTGTATAACACAGGGAACTCAATTGGGTTCTCTGTGACAACCGAGAGGAGTTGGATGCGGTAGAAGTGGTAGGCAAGTTTAGGAGGGAGGGGACATATGTGTACTTATGACTGATTCACACTGTTGTATGGCAAAAACCAATACAACAATGTAAAGCAACTATCCCCCAATTAAAAATAAATTTGTAAAATGTCAAACAATATTGGTATGTGTATCTGTAGATGGGGAACTAGGACCTTGTCCCAAGGCTACACTATTGTTTCTCTTACTGTTTTGTTTCCTCCTGGTCTCACATCCTTTTCTTTCCCTAATTAACAACTGCTTTAATCTCAGAGAAGGTCATGGAAGCTGAATGAAGGCTGTTTCTTGTAATCAAAGAAAAGGAGACACAGAAGGGCTTTGTGCCCAGAAGCTGCATGGGGCCCTGCTCGGTATCACTTTCAACAAATACCCACCTCCAAGTAAAGGAGAGCACTGAATGAGGTGAAATACGGACATCGTTGGAAATGAGGTCCCCCAGGGAGCCATCAAAGAGCCCAGGAATGACAGTTCTTTGCACAAGAACCTTTAAAGAGAGCTCCAGCCCTGTTCTGCTCTTTCAAGTGGCTGCTAGACTGCTAGTTTCACCATGAATTCAGGCTGTTATTTTTCAAAACTACAACGGAGGTACAGAGTAAAGGGTGGGACTGAGGCAAGTTAAAACCCGCAAAGCTTTCTGTTCCTACAGCGACTAAGCTGTTTTTCTTGAATATATTCCCCTTGGGTTGCTGCAAGCCATTGGTTAATTTTCAGAGTTCTGAAAAAAGTACTCTAATGTTAACAGGTTTTCCTTAGTTGAAACCAAGATTTTTTTCCAAGTTAGGTTTTCTCCAATTAAACTTACAAAATTTATTGCTAGTTTTTCTTCCCTAGTGATATTTCCATAGATTCATAAATCACTTTTGTCTTTTCAAAATTCATCCTCATGGTAAACTGAAAGGAAGCTATTAAATGTCTTCCCTATCTTCACCCCTAGAACTGCAATTTGTGCTTTTAATAAAATAATTTGGCTGTATCAAGAGGCTACATTTCTTATTTTTGTATCAGCTATAATTATATCTCTTTCATGAGATGCTTTTGTTTTTTCTTATCTGATTGTAACCCCAGAGGTTCCTTACCTTCCATACTAAAAACAATATAAATACCAACAAATAAAAATTACAGGTTTTCTCAGTGCTTTTATGGAAAAGAGAATTTTGAAGGCTTTTACCCCACCATTTTCTATACTTTATGCTTTAACACGCATGTTGAATTATATTCTTTTTTTTTTTTTGATGTCTGAGCTTTTATTTTTTATTATATTCTTTTCTCTTCTTAAAGCTAAAGTTGTTCAGTGTTTATATATTCCCCCTTTAATGATCCATTGAAATCATCCATTATCCTGTTATTATTTCATGAAATTTTGTTCTTTTTAATTAAAAATATTTTTTAACAGTAAATCAGTCTAGAGGATGAGGGAAAGAGAAACCGATATTCAGAGATCAGCCTCCTGTGAGCCTGCTCCTAGAGCTGCTTGTTCCTCCCTATAACCTAGCCCAGTATGGTTGTCTTGGGCGTAGTGGTCACGAAAAAGACAGTATCTCAGAGCATGTACTCCAAGTCTTCCCCTTATCCTATCTCTTATACTTTGGGGTTGCAGTATCCTCCCCACATCAGAAAACAGCCATCCTCTTTCTCCTCAGGCTTCTCACAGTCCTGACTTGAGTTTCTCAGAATCAACACTCTCCTTCCCCTCCTGGGTATATCCATGTTTAAGCTGGTGCTGACAGCTTGTGAACACCTTGCCAGGGCTTCCCAGGTAGCACTAGTGGTAAAGAACCCGCCTGCCAATGCAGGAGACAAAAGATATGCAAGTTCAATCCCTGGGTCGGGAAGATCCCCCTGGAGAAGGGCATGGCAACCCTTCCAGTATTCTTGCCTGGAGAATTCCCAGATAGAGGAGCCTGACGGGCTATAGTCCATGGGGTTGCAAAAAGTTGGACATGACTGAAGTGACAGTGCATGCACACGTAAGGTGGACAAGTTATTTAATCCTCTGGACATCCAGGATGCTTATTAATAAACTATGTGTAATTCTTAGATAATACAGTTATTCTAAGGGTTTAATTCAATGTATTGTGGATTAATTGAAATGATGCATGTAAAGCCACATAATCTTAGTAAATATTGCCAAACCTGGAGGCTATAGGGTCATAATACTGATTCCCAGCAAAAGTTAAATGCCAATATTTGCACTGGGGATATGGAGAGTTAACACTTTGAATAAGAAATTGCTTCGCTCATACTGTCTTATGTAGGCAATCAACAAGTTGAAGTTTATTAAAGGTCAGAAAGGAAACTGGCTTATTGATTGCGGCTGGGAGAGAACTCAAGCCTAGTTCGGCCTTTCTGTAAAGCCTGACTTCGGTGCCTGACCACAGGTTGACAGTGGTGGTCAGGTCTGCCTGAGGCAGAGCTGTTAACCCAAGGAAACAGCTAAGCATAATAAGTAGGTGGATATGAGGGTGAGATGTGTGGAAACACCAAGGTAGTCATAACTGCAGGGGATGAGGCCTATCTAACATAATACCATACAAATCATAGACCATGGTTATTTCCACATTTGATCTATATTTACTGAGTTCACACTGTAGGTACTGGAGATGAAATGAAAGGCTTTTCTCTTCAGTGGTGAGGCTGTCTCCTCAGAATAAACTTGTTGGCCAGAGGTCAAATAAGAACTGGTTTGCTAGCTCTACCCTGGAAGAATCATGTAAAAGGCCCCTAGAGCTCGAGCTTTTACTTTTCTCTTGCCTCTGTCCATTTTGATGATTTCTCAGTAGCTGCACAGGTGGCCAGATAAGGCAATGGCACCCCACTCCAGTACTCTTGCCTGGAAAATCCCATGGATGGAGGAGCCTGGTGAGCTGCAGTCCATAGGATCGCTACGAGTCATATACAACTGAGTAACTTCACCTTCATTTTTCACTTTCATGCATTGGAGGAGGAAATGGCAACCCACTCCAGTATTCTTGCCTGGAGAATCCCAGGGATGGAGGAGCCTGGTGGGCTGCCATCTATGGGGTCGTACAGAGTCAGACACGACTGAAGCGACTTAGCAGCAGCAGCAGCACAGGTGGCAGGCAGCCTGCAGTGAGGCCCTGCTCAGAGGACCCCCACCTCTACTGGACCCTGGGATATAACAGCCTCCTCCTTTGTGAGTGACCTGGCTCCTGGTAAGGGAGGGAATTGTGTAGAGCCAGGGAGGGGAGTGGCTGACTTCTAGGAGGGCTCCTTGGATTCTGATGTCCTTGGTGTACAAAAGGAGAAAAGCACTGTCTTGTAATTTGTGAATGTGTATTTTGTTTAGAGCTCTGGGATGAACAGAAAAAGCAAGACTTGTCACCACCTTATGGGGATGACAGGGCTTCCTTGGTGGCTCACAGGGTAAAGCATCTGCCTGCAATGCAGGAGACCCAGGTTCAATCCCTGTGTCAGGAAGATCCCCTGGAGAAGGAAATGGCAACCCACTCCAGTATTCCTGCCTGGAGAATCCCATGGACAGAGAAGCCTGGTGGGCTACAGTGCACGGGGTCACAAAGAGTCGGGCACGACTGAGCAACTTCACTATGGAGGTGACAAGGCTGCAATGAGGGTACCATTTACTGGGTAGTTGAAGCTATTTTGTTGCATTAGCAAAGAAGTCACTAGAATCTGGACTGTCTCTGTGTCTGTTGGCAAGGAGGGAGGTAAGAAAGCCATTTGTCATTGTGGGCTCCACACACAAGGAAATGGAGGCTGGATTTGATGCATGAGTTCAACGGTTCCTGTGGGTTGCACAATGTGGTATTAGGGTAAGAATAGTCAATAAAATTTTGTGTTAACATGTATGAATGTTTCTAGTTTTATATTATTTAAATACATGTTAAACTCAATTTTGTTTACTACCACAGCTTCCTCTAGTACCTTTTTTTTTTTCTCTCTTTAAAGATTAGCATCTTTGTAGATCTGAGTGCTTTGCCATCCTTCACTAAATCTTCTTTAAACTTCACCACACCTGGTGCTCACTGTCAGCACCTGGGTGGGTCTCCCTGAAGCCTGAGGACTGAGCTTCCTCTGTCCCCGGTTCCCTCCTTTTCAGAGGGTGGGGGTCTGGCTGGACCGCTGTTTAACTCTCAGCTGGCTAGAAACCCCTGTTCTGCTAAAACCCTCTAAGTTCTTTCCTTCCCTTTTCCCAGGATAGGCAAGTTGGAGGATGAGCCTCCAGGAGCTGCTCAGACCCTGGTGATGAGACAGCGGTGCTGGGAGGGGAGCCCCTGGGGAGGTCAGAAACCGGTTGGGGAGCTGGAGGGAGCTCCTGCAGGGGAGAAGCCCAGGGCTGGGAGAGGGGAGCCCTGGTGCCAGGTGTGGCTCTGCCCTGTGTGACCCAGGCCAGGTTCACCCCCTGGGGAGTCTCCTGCTCTGTGATGGGGGTGCCTGGGAATGTCCCCCCTAAGACCCCTCAGAGTTGTCATGTTCTGGGATTTAGTGCCTCTCCCCAGCCGGCCTCTCCTGTGGGGATTTCAAGGCCTCTGCCTTGTCCCTTCACCCTGTCCTGTTCTATTCTTGTATCCTGACAGGGACTGACAACTGGTGAACCTGTTTAGGGCAGCACCTTCAAAGAGAAGACCCCTGACCATCCTGGGGTCACTCTCAGCTCTCAAGGAGAGAGGGGTGCTCCTCTTTAAGCATCCCCTTGGGAATCCAGCCTGGCCCTCTATTTTCTCTGCCTCTGCTCCTGAGAGGGGTCTCGGGACCCAGTGTCCTCAGACCACCTGCTGAAGGACATCACCTCCACCCCACACTGTGTGAAAACTTGGTCTACAAACCACCCTCAGGAAAATATGCTACAGGCTGGACCACTTAGAAGTGAAGTGAAGTCGCTCAGTCGTGTCCGACTCTTTGTGACCCCATGGACTGTAGCCTACCAGGCTCCTCGGTCCATGGGATTTTCCAGGAAAGCGTACTGGAGTGGTTTGCCATTTACTTCTCCAGGGGATCTTCCTGACCCAGGGATCAAACCTGGGTCTCCCGTCTTCTAGACAGATGCTTCACCTTCTGAACTACCAGGGAACTTAGAAGCAGCTAACTAATAATTCTCCCCAAGGTTTCTCAGTTCCTGTTGGTTTAGCAGAAAATTTAGCTACTTTCTTGCGGATCACAGGTGGTGAGCTCTCTTGCTAATGCTTGTGGGGAGTGACACAAACATTGTTTTGGCCAGAATTACCTGTGAAAATCTCTTAGGAAGGTAATACATTGGAGCCTAAAATATTGTTCCTCAGTCAGACCAACTGCTCCATTTCCCCTTTTGGAAAAACGGGTGTTTATAGAGCCCAGATTAAATGAGGCACTTATGGCTACTGCCCGCTGTTATAAGAATTTTTTATTTAAACATTAGAATAATTTTAATGTTTGATTCTCTTCAGTTATTTATGATCTTTTAAATATGTTATTAGGTTCAGTTTGCTGATATTTTGCTGATCATTTTTGTGTCTGCATTTGTAAGATATATTGGTCTATAATTTTCTGTGGTTTCCTTATCTGCTTTTGGTATCAGTGTAATATTATGCTCATAGAACAAGTTAGGAAGTATTCTCTTACCTGCTTTTAATTCTAATTTTAGAAGAATTGGTGCTAATTCTTCTTTAACTGTTTGAGTAAAAATCATCAGTTTAATGACTTAGTCTTGGACTTCTCTTTGTTGGAATGTTCTTTTGGCTACTCCCTCAATCCTTTTATTTGCTATAGGTTTGTTGTGATTTTATATTTCTTCTTGAGTCAGTTTTGCTCATTTGTATTTCTAAAAATTTGTCCATTTCATCTACATTATATAGCTTGCTGGTGTTTGAGTGTTCAGTGGTCATCTCTATGATTAGTGATTTTTGTCTTCTATTTAATTTTCCTTTGTCAGTCTCACTAATGGTTTGCCAATTTTGTTGAGTTTTTTTTTTTTTTTTAAATTCTGGTTATGTTGATCCTTTTCATTGTTTTTCTGTTATCTATTGAATATTTCATTTATCTCAGCTCTAATCTGTATTGTTTCCTTCTATCTGTTAATTTTGGGTTTTGTTACACTTCTTTTTAGTTTTTTTTATTATTTATATTTGTCTGTGCTGGGTTTTTGATGCAGCACATGGGCTCTTTGTTGCTGTTCTTGGGCTTTCTCTAGTTATGGTGAATGGAGGCTACTCTCTAGTTGCAGCACGCAGGCTTCTCCTTACAGTGGCTTCTCTCGTTGTGGAGCACAGGCTTTAGGGTATACAGGCTTCACTATTTGCTGCACATGGGCTCAGTGATTGCAGCTCATGGGCTCAGTTGCCAGGGATCAAACCTGTATCCCCTGCATTGGCAGGTGAGTTCTCAACCACTGAACAACCAAGAAAGTCCCTTCATTTACATCTTTAATGTGTAAACCTGAGATCTTTCTTCTTTTTAAATATATGCATTTACTGTCATAAATTACCCTCTGGCTACTGCCTTGCTGCATCCCATGTTTTGGCAGTTTTCCTTCCATTTTCCTACATCTCAGAGTGTTTTCTTTTCTCTTTTTAATTTAAGTATAATTGACTTGCAATATCATATTTCCTGCAGGTGTACAGCATAGTGATTTAATATATTACATTATAGTAAATTTTATATATTTGATCACCACAATAGCTCTAGTTACCATCTGTCACCATACAATGTTATTGCATTATTCACTGTATTCCCTATGGTGTATAATTACATCCCTATGACTTAATTATTTATAACTAGTACTTTGTATCTTTTAATTCCCTTTGCCTATTTCATTCATAGCCTCACCAGTCCTGCCTCTGGCAACCACCAGTTTGTTCTCTGTATCAATGAGTCTGTATCTGTTTAGTTATGTTTTTTTATTTGTTTTGCTTTTTAGATGCTACATATAAGGGAAATCAGGACATATTTGTCTTTATTTGTTTGAGATTTATTTAGCTTAAAATAATATCTTCTAGGCCCATTCATCTCATTGCAAATGTCAAGATTTTATTTATTTTTCTATGCAGAGAAATATTCCATTATACGCATAAGCTACATTTTCTTTATCCATTTATCTATCAGTGGACATTTAGGTTGCTTTGTTATCTTGGCTATTGTAAATAATGCTGCAAAATAGTGCATGTATCTTTTCAAATTAATGTTTTCATATTCTTCAGATAAAAGCAGAGAAACGGAATTGATGGATCCTATGGTAGTTCTACTGTTAAGTTTTTGATGACACTCCATTCTGTTCTGCATAGTGGCTGTGTCAGTTTACATTTCCACCAACACTGCCAAAGTGCTCCCTTTTTCCTCATACTTGCCGACACTTGCTATTTCTTGTCTTCTGATAACTGTCTTTCTGATGGGTGTGCGGCAATATCTCATTTTGGTTTTGATTTGGACTTCCCTAATGATTAGTGGGAACTTCCCCACTTGCTCAGTGGTAAAGAATCTGCCTGCCAATGCCTGCCAATGCAGGAGACAAAGGTTCCATCCCTGGGTCAGAAAGATCCCCTGGAGAAGAAAATAGCAACCCACTTCAGTATTCTTGCCTGGAGAATCCCATGGACAGAGGAGCCTTGAGAGCTACAGTCCATGGAGTCTCAAAGAGTCAGACATGATTTAGCAACTAAATGGCAACAAAGAGTAGTGATTTGAACATTCGTCATGTGTCTATTGGCCATCTATGTGTCTTCTTCAGAAAAATTTCAAGTCCTGCCCATTTTTAAATTGCATTGTTTAAGTTTATCATTTGATATGACTTAAATGAGTTCTTTTCTAAATTTTGGATACTAATCTCTTATCAAATGTATCATTTGCAAATGTCTTTTCTCATTCAGTTCAGTTCAGTTGCTCAATCGTGTCCGACTCTTTGCGACCTCATGAATCGCAGCACGCCAGGCCTCCCTGTCCATCACCATCTCTTGGAGTTCACTCAGACTCATATCCATCGAGTCAGTGATGCCATCCAGCCACCTCATCCTCTGTCGTCCCCTTCTCCTCCTGCCCCCAAAGCCTCCCAGCATCAGAGTCTTTTCCAATCAGTCAGCTCTTCGCATGAGGTGGCCAAAGTACCGGAGTTTCAGCTTTAGCATCATTCCTTCCAAAGAAATCGCAGGGCTGATTTTCAGAACGGACTGGTTGGATCTCCTTGCAGTCCAAGGGACTCTCAAGAGTCTTCTCTAACACCACAGTTCAAAAGCATCAATTCTTCAGCGCTCAGCCTTCTTCACAGTCCAACTCTCACATCCATACATGACTACTGGATGTTCTAACTGTTGCTTCCTGACCTGCATACAGATTTCTCAAGAGGCAGGTCAGGTGGTCTGGTATTCCCGTCTCTCTCAGAATTTTCCACAGTTAATTGTGATCCACACAGTCAAAGGCTTTGGCATAGTCAATAAAGCAGAAATAGATGTTTTTCTGGAACTCTCTTGCTTTTTCCATGATCGAGCAGATGTTGGCAATTTGATCTCTGGTTCCTCTGCCTTTTCTAAAACCAGCTTGAACATCAGGAAGTTCACGGTTCACGTATTGCTGAAGCCTGGCTTGGAGATGAGGTTGCCTTTTCATTTTGTTGACAGTTTCCTTCACTGTGCAGAAGATGTTAAGTTTAACATATTAATGGTGCCATTTGTTTTTGTTGTTAGTGCTACCATCACCTGAGGAGAGAGATACAAAAAAACATTGCTAGGAATGATGATAAAGAGCATACTACCTATGTTTTCTTCTAGGAATTTATGGTTTCAGGTCTTAGATTTAGTCCATACTGAGTTTATTTTTGTATATAGTAAAAGGAAATGATCTAGTTTCATTCTTTTGCATGCAGCTGTCAAGTTATTTTCAGAATCGTTTATTGAAGACACTGTCTTTCCCTATTGTATTTTCTTGCCTCTTATGTTGTAGACTAATTGATCTTATGACTATGAGTTTATTTCTGGGCTCTGTATTCTGTTCTTTTGATCTATATGTCTATTTTTGTGCCAGTACCATATTGTTTTCATTATTTTAGCATTTTAGTATAGTTTGAAATCGGGGAGTATGATGTTTTCAGCTTTGTTCTTTCTCAAAACTGCTTTGCATATTTTTTTTCTTTTGTGATTCCATACAAATTTTAGATTATTTCTTTGAAAATTACCATTGGAATTTCAGTTGAGATTGCAACAAATCTATAGATTGTTTTGAGTAGTATGGACATTTTAACAATATTGTTTCTTCAAATCCATGAAAACAAAATTTTCTTTCCACTTATTTGTTCATCATCAATTTATTTCATCAGTGTCCTATAGTTTTCAGTGTATAGTTCTTTTCTTCTCTTGGTTAAATTTATTTTCAGGTATTTTTTTTTTTGATGCATTTTAAAATAAAATTGCTTTCTATTTTCTCTCTGATAGTTTGTTAGTAGTGTGTAGAAATGCAATAGATGTCTTGTATATAAATTTTTTATCCTGGAACTTTACTGAACTCATTATTAGTTCTAATGTTTTTTGGTGGAGTCTTTAAGGTTTCCTATATACAGTATCATATCATCTACAAGTAATGACATTTTATTTATTTCCTTCCAATTTTGATTTTTTAATTTCCTTATCCAATGGCTGTGGCAAGTACTCCAAATACTATGTTGAATAAAAGTGGCTAGATTGAGTATCCTTGTCTTGGTTCTAATCTCAGAGGAATGTTCTCCTTTGTCTTTTATTATGATCTTTTTTAAACAGTCTGTTTTGTCTGATACAAGTATTGCTAACCCAGCTTTCTTTTCATTTGTCTCTTGTAGGCAGCATATAGATGGATCTTTTTAAAAAAATTCTTTCAGCCACTCTATGTCTTTTGATTGGTACATTTAGTCTATTTACATTCAAAATGATTATTGATAAATATGTAATTATTGCCATTTTGTTGTCTTCTGGTTATTTATTTGGTTTTCTCTGTTCCTTTCTTCTTCTCTTGGCTTTTCCCTTCTAGTTTGATGATTTGTGTGTGTGTGTGTTATGTTTGGATTCCTTTATCTTTTTTTAAATATATCTACTGTACACATTGTTTGTTGTTACAATAATGTACATAATTGTTTAAACTGACAGTCACTTAAAGTTCAGATGCATTCTAAAAGTACTACATTTTTTCTTCTCTTCCTCCAAATTTAATGTCTTTGATGGCATACTTTACATCTTTTAATTTTGAATATATTTATTAAGTATCTATTGAAGTTACAATTGATTTTACTACTTTTGTCTTTTAACTTTCATCCTAGATTTCAAGTGGCTGATCCATTGCCTTTACTACATATTTGCTTTTACTGATGAGAGTCTTCTTTCTCATTTCTAGTTATGGCCTTTTCTTTTCTGCTTAAAGAAGACCCTTTAGAATTTCTTTAAAGCCAATTTATTGAGTTAAGCTTGTTTAGTTTTGCTTGTCTAAGAAACTCTTTATCTCTCCTTCAATTCTCTTTAAAATAATGTTTATTTATTTAATTATTGTGTGGCTGTTCTGGGTCTTCATTGCAGTGCACAGGCTTTGTCTAGATGTGGTGAGTGGGGGCCACTCTTTGTTGCAGTGTGCAGGCTTCTCATTGTGGTGACATCTCTTGTTGTGGAGCACAGGCTCTAGGTATGTGGGCTTCAGTAGTCACAGCATGTGGACTCAGTAGCTGTGGCTTGCAGGCTCTAGAAAGTGGGCTCAGTAGTTGTGGTACATGGGCTTTGTTGTCCTGTGGTATGTGGAAACTCCCCAGTCCAGGGATCGAACCCATGTCCCCTGCATTGGCAGGTGGATTCTTAGCCACTGAGTCACCAGGGAAGCCCTCTCCTTCAATCCTGGTTGATAACCTTGTCAAGTAAAGTATTCTGGTTGTAAGTCATCTTTTTTTTTTTTTTTAATTTAGCACTTTAAATACATCATTCTACTCCCCTCTGGCCTACCGAATTTTTGCTGAAAATCATCTGATAGTCTTGTGGGGGTCCTCTTGTATGTGACTAGTTATTTTTCTCTTGAAGCCTTTAAAATTCTCTCTTTATCTTTCACATTTGTCATTTTAATCAGGATCATGTCTTGTTATGAACCTCTTTCAGTTCATCTTGTTTGAAACTCTCTGTCATTCCTAGACCTGGATATGTGTCTCCTTCCCCAGATAGGGAAGTTTTAGTCATTATTTCTTTAAATATTTTTTTTTACCCCTTTCTCTGTCTCTTTTCTCCTTCTGAAACCCTGTAATACAAATGTTGGTACACTTGATATTTTCCCAGATGCCAAACTATCTTCATTAAAAATTTTTTTTTTTTTTTTGCTGCTTGATTATTTTCCAGATCACTCATCCATTTCTGTATCATTTAATCTACAATTGGTTCCCTCTAGTGTATTTTTAATTTCAGTTGTTGCATTCTTTAGCTCTGACTGGTTCTTTCTTACTTCTCCTAAATCTTTGTGAAATTCTTACTGTGTTCCTACATTCTTCCACCAAGTTCAGTTAGTCTCCTTATGACCATTATTTTGAAGTCTTCATCAGGTAAATCACTTATCTCCATTTTATTAGGGATTTTATTGCTGGAATTTTATCTTGTTATTTTATTTGAAACATGTATCTCTGTCTCTTCATTTAGTTTGACTTTCTGTGTTTCTGTCTATGAATTAGGCCAAACCACTACCTCTCCTGATCTTAGAGTTATGTCCCATTTGTAGACTATGCTAAGAGGCTTTGGCAGGTTGTCTGGAGCTGAAGTAGATGCCAGTATGGAATATCCTGGGTTGCACCATACTGGGGCTGTCTTCGCAGGATGGCTGGAGCTGGAGGGAGCACAGGGTAGGTGGTTCTTGTAGTGTGCCATGCCAGTATTGCTCTCCAGAATGGCTGGAGTTAAAGCAGACATGGATTGGGGGTGGGGTCCCAGAGTATACCAGAGAAGGAGGGCTGTAACAGGAGTCAGCACAGGCCAGGATTTCCAGTATGCACTGAGCTGGGGCCATTCCAGTGGAGCTGCTACATGCATGCATGCTGAGTTGCCTCATTCATGTCCAACTCTTTGTGACTTGATGGACTGTAGCCCACCAAGCCCCTCTGTCCATAGGATTCTCCAGGCAAGAATACTGGAGTGGGTTGCCATTCCCTTTTCCAGGGGATCTTCCTGACCCAGGATTCAAACCTGCATCTTTTATGTCACCTGCATTGGCAGCTGAGTTCTTAGCACTAGCACCACCAGAGCTGGAGTAAGTGCAGGCCTGATGGAAAGGGTGGTCCTGGGGCACAGCACATTGGGGCCACCTTGGAAAGATGGCTGATGCTGGGGCGGGCACCGGTTGGGAAAACCAAAGTGTATGGTGCTGGGCTAACTTAGCGGAAGCTGTAGTTTGTTGGGGTCAAGTGCCTGGGATGTGCTGGGGTGACCTTGGCAGGCCAGTTTAGAGTGTTTGGACATATTGCCACCCATGCTATCAAAGGGAAGGAGAACAAAAATAGTACGATCTCATGCCTCAAACCCTGGAGAAAATTCCAGCTGTGCCCCACCCATTTGGCAGATGTTCAACAGTTAGTAAATGGATTTCCTTTATGTAACAGGTGATTTTTTAAACCACTGTTTTATTACTGTGCCCCCCAGGGTGGGCTAATCTGTGCATGGGCCCCTCAGTGATATTCCGTCTTATTGCATTTTTCCACATCAGAAATGGGTTTCCTCATCATACCACATCTTCATTTTTCCTACCAACCTCTAGGTGGTCACTCTATCATTTGTACAGAAGCTGTTCAATCAGCCTTTAGTTCTTCTTTAGGAGGAATCGCTCTATATAGATGTGTAGATTCAGTATCTGTATGAGAGGAGGTGACTGCAGGGTCTTCCTACACTGCCATCTTAGACTGAAAGCCTCCCACTATTTCTTTTTTTTTTTTTTTTAATTTCCCTTGTGTGTTTGCCTTTGATCCACAAGTTGTTTTATTGTGTGTCATTTAAATTCCATGTATTGGTGATGTTTCTAGTCTTCCTTCTATTACTGAGTTCTAGCTTCATTCAAGGGTGGTCAGAGAAAATACTTTGTATGATTTGATTCTACTTATATTTACTGAGCTTTATTCTATGGCCTAATATAAGGTTCTGAAAATGGTTCATGCACCCCTGAGAACAAATATATTCTATTGCTGTTGGGTGAAGTCATCTATGTGTTTCTGTTAGAGTGAGTTTGTTTCAGAGATTACTGTTCACATCTTCTGTTTCCATACTCATATGTATATGCATGCTCAGTCATGTCTGACTCCTTGTGACCTCATGGACTGTAGCCCACCAGGCTCCTCTCTCCATGAGATTTCCCAGGCAAGACTGTTAGAGTGGGTTGCCATTTTTTATATGTCAAATTGGCCAGGCCATGGCACCCACTTATTTGGTCAAAAATTATTCTTGATATCTTCATGAAGGTGTTTTTAGGATGAGATTAACATTTAAATATATAAAGTTTGAGTAAAGCTTATTACCCTTCATGGGCTTCCCTTTAGTGTGGGTGGGCCTCTTCTAATCAGTTGAAAGCCTTAATACAACAAGGGCTGATCTCCTCTGAGAACAAAGAAATTCTTCCAGCAGACTGCTTTTGGACTTGAGCTGCAAATCTTTTCTGAGGCTTCAGCCTTCTGGCCTACCCCATGAGCTTTTGGAAGCACCAATCTTCCACACTCACATGAGCCAATTCCTTAAAGTAATAAAGACATATATATTTCTTTAAGTCATTAAATAAATATACAAACTTATAATTGGAATGTATGTTTGGAATAGACATACTCAGCAACTGGCAGAATCCTCACACTGGTTCCCTGACTTGTGAAGTGAGAGCTATTCTGACATGAAAGGTAAAGAGAAAGCCACTAGAACCAACTCTACCTAAAAAAAGTAAACCATGGGTAATTCTGTGTTTGCAGAGGAACCTCACAGATTAGTGCCAAGAAATTAAAAGATGCAGGGGTATTGATTCCTATTCCCAACCAACTTGCCTATTTTAACTGTGCAGAAGACAGATGGGTCTTGGAGAATGACAGTGAATTCTAAGAGTTGGCTTGCTTACAGAGGACTGAGGTGGTGACTTGAACTACAGCTGCTGTACCAAATGTGGTTTCATTGCTTGACCAGATTAACTCATCCCCTGGTACCTGGTATATAGCTAATGGTCTGGCAAATCCTTGTTTCTCCATCCCTGTTCAAAAAAATCACTGGAAGCAGTTTTCTTTCTGCTGGCAAGAGCAAGAGTTAAACTTTCATTGTTCTATTTGAAGGTTATGTCAACTCTCACCTGTATTGTTGCTGTTCAGTCATTAAGTCATGTCCAGTGCTTTGTGACTTCATGAACTGCAGCACGCCATGCTTCTAGGTCCATCACTAGCTCCCAGAGTTTGCTCAAACTCATGCCCATTGAGTCAATGATGCCATCCAACCATCTCATCCTCTGTTATCCCCTTCTTCTCCTTACCTCAATCTTTCTCAGCATCAGGGTCTTTTCCAATGCAACATAACTTGCAGGGATCTTAGTCACCTCCTCTTTCCACAATATATCACATTGGTTCATTACATTGATAATGTTGTGCTGATTGGACCTAATGAGTGAGTAGTTGCAACCACTCTAGACTTATTGGTTAAAACATATGTATATTAGAGGGTGGGAAATAAACTTAACAAAAACTCAGGGACTTTCTACTTTAGTGAAACCTCTAGGGGTTTGATGGTACAGGGCATGTTGAAATATCCTTTCTAAGGTAGGGGATGCATTGCTGTACATCTGGTCCCTCCTACAAGCAAAACAAAACAAAACAAAAAACAACCTAGGCACAATGCCTGGAAGCCTGTTTAGATTTTGGAAATAACTTGCTCCTCATTTGTATGTGCTACTCCAGCCCATTACCAGATGACCTGAAAAGCTACGAGTTTCGAGTAGGGCCCAGAACAGGAGAAGGCTGTGAGATAGGTCCAGGATGCTGAGCTAGCTTCTTTGTGCTCAAGTCACGTGATCCAACAGATCCAATGGTGCTTGAAAGGGGTGCTGATTGGAGATTTAGCAGCTCCCTATAAATGAATCACAGTGAAGGCCCTCAGGATTTGGAAGCACAGCCCTGTCATTGTGGATAATTATTCTCCTTCTAAGAAACAGCATCTGGCCTAACTACTGGGCCTTAGTAAAGATTGATGCTTAACCACAGACCACCAAACTATCATGCTGAAAGCAAAGGAAATACAAAATGGGTTATGTAGCTATAAATACCAGCTACCATATTCAAGTTACAAAAATCAGAAGTAAGGACTGTAATTGTCACATTTTTTTTTCTCATTTTGTTATGAGGACATTTGTGTGTGCAGTGTATATAGTTATGTTATATATAACATCTTAAATATCTTTTTTCTTCCATCTCTTGTTGTATAAGATATACTAACTATGACATTAAACTAAAAACCTTCTGCACAGCAAAATAAATGATCAACAAAATGAATAGGCAACATAAGGAACGGGAAAAAAATATTTGCAAATCATATATCAGATAAAGGGTCAATATCTAAAATACAAAGAACTCATACAACCCAGTAGCAAAAATACACAAATGATACACTTTTTAAAAGTACAAAGGAACTTTATAGACATTTTTCCAAAGAAGATATTCAAATGACTATTGGTATGTGAAAAGTTGCTCAGTTACTAATGATCAGGGAAATTCAAATCAAAACCAGAGTGAGAAAACACCTCACATCTGGCCTATTAATGACTATTACCAAAAAGACAAGTGATAGAAAGTGCTGCTGAGGAGGTGGAGAAAATAGAACATTTGTACACTGTTGATGAAATTGTAAATTGATGCAGTCACAATGGAAAAGAGCACAGATGTTTCCCCAAAAATTAAAAAGAAAATTACCATATAGTCATCAATTGCACTTCTGGGTATCACACCCAGATTGAGGGCAGGGAGGAGAAGGGGACGACAAAGGATAAGATGGTTGGATGCCATCACTGACTCAATGGACATGGGTTTGGGTGGACTCCAGGAGTTGGTGATGGACAGGGAGGCCTGGCATGCTGCGAATGATTCATGGGGTTACAAAGAGTCGGACACGACTGAGCAACTGAACTGAACCGAACTGATTTACAGTAGCCAAGACATGAAAACAACCTGTGTCTATGGACAGATAAGTGTATAAAGAAGATATGATGTATATTTATATTGCAATGAAATATATGCAGTCATATAAAAGGAGGAAATCCTGTCATTTGAAACAACATGGATGAAAGTTGAGGGCTTGTGTTAAAGTGAAATAAGTCAGACGAAGAAAGACAAACACTGTATGATTTTACTCATATGTGGAACCTAAAAAAAAAAAAAACAGCTTCATAGAAACAGCCAGAGTTAGGGGTGGGGGAGATAGGAAAAGTCCTGTAGCGGTCCAGAGACTGCCCTACAATTTCTGTGGGGCTTGCATCTCAGATCTTTTTCTGCTGCTGCAGATCAAAGTCTGCTTTCCTTTTATTTCACAAACATTGACAGCACAAGACCATTGTGTAAACTCTTAGCTGACCAAAATGCTCTGTGGTTGGTATGCCTATGCTTGTTTATGCCTTGATACAGGATGGAAGGAACATTAAGATTAGACTCCCTTAAAAAGTCCTTGGCATTTTATCAGCCTTTAGTGTGTTTTGGCTGACCCTTTCCAATGTCACTGGCCTCCAGCCACATGACTGGTTCCTGTTTCCAGACCCATCTCTCCACCCTCTTCCACAGAAATGATTTCATAATCAAACAGTTACCAAAGAAGGAACCGTTTCAAGAGAGAAATAGAGGACATAAGAGGAAGTAGTGGCAGATGAGACTGGCTCTGCATTATTATTCAGGTGACCAGAGGATGAACTGTTTCTATTTTGACTCCAAAATAAGAAGCTTCTGACCACAGGCTGCAAAGATAGCCTTTGTAAGATATTTTCACATTACTATGTAGAGTAGAGGAGAAATAAAGCCTACGCTGAATAGTCTTGTCTGGGATGCTTCAGAGTAGTTTGGGGGAGGGGAGAGGCTAGACTGTAGGTGACTTGCTCGAGGCCACACAGTGGGATGGGAGAGGGGCTGTGATGTTGGGGAGTAATTCCTGAATTTATTTCGTAAGTCCCTATCTCTATCTGTTGATTAGTTGCATGACCTTTTATGGGTCACATAACCCCTTTAAGACTCATGTTTCACATCTGTAATACGGTTTTATATGCAGTGACCTGACTTTCTTGAGTGTGTGGGAGTGAGATCAAACCTACAGGCTATAAAGCCTCGAATACTGGTTCCCAGGACAAGGTAAATACCAATATTTGCATTGGGGATGTGTGGAGTTGACACTTTCCATCCAGAGCTTTGTAGCTGGGCAACTGACAGTTGACATTTATTGAAAATGAGAAAGGAAATTTGACTCACACTGAAGAAGGTAAGAACCGAAGACAACCACCATATCCAGGAAACCTGAGCCCAATCTTGCTATAAAAGCACGACTTCTGTGCTTCACCATAGGTTGGCATTGACGATCAAGGCTGCTGCGGTAGAGCTATTGACCCAGGAAAACAGCAAAGTGTGGGTGGATGATGAGTGTGGGGACTCCCCAGCACGATTCCAGGCAGGTCCTAAAGTGATGCTGTTTGTTCGTGTAGTCTAGCATTATTTGTTCACTGCCTGCTATGTTGCTGGGGTTTCAGTGCTTATTCGATTCAGCAAAGAAGATATTGGGAGTGCAGAGATGATCAAGTTCAATCCCAACCTTCAAGGGGCTGACAGTCCAGGGAGAGACTCAAATAACCATAATAGAGAAAGAAAATCACTATACTGTTGTTTTACCCACAACACAGTTGTGAGCCTAGAAACACCCTCCACTGGCCTGAATGTTCCATGATGTTCCCAGAGGTAAAGAAGATGAAGGCAGTTGGCAGGTCACCCCAAGTTTGCCAATTGAGAACTGGTTTGAAGAATGTGTGCTTGGGAAGAAAATCGCACATGGTCAGACAGAAGGGCAAAGAGCTCAGAATGTTTCAGATGGCAGAGGGATTCTCTGTTACTAGAAGCTAACCTCCTTTGCAAGGAGTTTTTGCTTCATTTTAGCCTATCGGCCTGGTTTTCTCTCAGGGTCATCTTCTGAGAACTAATTTCTCAGCCAGTGGTAAGCAAATATAGTCACAGTTTCTGTATCACTAGGCTTGGCTGGATAGCGTCGTTCTTCTCTGTCATCTGCAGCTGAGCAGGTAGCCTGACATGGGTCCCTGCTGGGCCTCCCAGCTTCTGGGCTGCATTTGCCTTCTGCAGGGTTACGATTATGGTTCAAGCTTCCTGGGACTTGCATAGCAACAGAGTGGTGCCAGGATATAGATCGATCCTGACCATCTGGAGGGCTTTTTAAGCTGCCAGGGCCTGGGAAGCTGAGCCACTGGAGGTCAGCTGGAATCCTCACTATTGAACCCACTGAGCTTCAGCTCAGTTACTCTCATTTTCATCCTGTGTTCTAAAAGACTCACTCACTTCCTAGCAGCAGTCTTGGAAAGCTGGCAAACGAAGGGAATGTTCCTTTTTTTCTTGCCCGTGGGGAATAGCTATGCTCTGTAAACAAAGCTCTGAATCCACTCTGTTATTCAGCCTTTCTGAAAAACTCCCCCAAAACCTATGGTGGGGTCCTTGTCCTGCTTCAGATCTAAAATTTAAGGGAGAAATGAGCTTCCACCTTAGAAAAGAATCTGCAATCAGCCTGCCACAAAATTGGAGAAATACTTATATATCTCATAAAGCATGTTTATTGCACCCACATTTCTGTTTTGGAAAATAGTTTTTCATAAAAAAATGTTGTTTACTTAAACATGTAGTGGATTCTTAACAGAATACCACAGACTCTGTGACTTAAAGTAGCACCCATTTAATATCTCTCAGTTCTGTAGGTGAGAAGTTTGACACATTTGGGTGAGTTCTCCGATCTGGGGCTCACAAAGCTGAAATCGGTGTTTCAGCCGATAGCATTCTCATCTGGAGCTTGGATTCCTTCTCTAAGCTCATTCTTATCATTGGAAGAGTTCAGTTTCTTGTGGCTACAGGTCTTGTTACATGTTAACCAGAGACGACTTCCAACTCCTGGAGGCCACATTCAGGTTCTTCCCCCAGGGTCCCCTCCATCACAGCAGTGTAGAACCTCACACGCTTTAATCTCTCTGTTCCTCTTTTTCCATCTGGAGAAAACTGTTTTTGAGAAACTCTTGTGAATATATTGCTGCTGCTAAGTCGCTTCAGTCGTGTCCGACTCTGTGCGACCCCATAGACGGCAGCCCACCAGGCTCCCCCGTCCCTGGGATTCTCCAGGCAAGAACACTGGAGTGGGTTGCCATTTCCTTCTCCAATGCATGAAAGTGAAAAGTGAAAGTGAAGTTGCTCAGTTATGTCCAACTCTTAGCGACCCCATGGACTGCAGCCCACCAGGCTCCTCCATCCCCGGAATTTTCCAAGAAAGAGTGTGTATTGGAGTGGGGTGCCATTGCCTTCTCCGTGTGAATATATTAGGCCTTCTCAGTTATCTTCCTTCCTTAAAACTACATAGTCTAATCAAGAAGTATAATCGTTCATGTTCACAGCTCTGGAAATTAGAGTGAGAAATCGTAGGAGCCAATTAAGAGACAGATAGCTATGTATATATATGATTTATATTTCTATTTTTTTTAGGTTATGTTAAATATTCAACTTTTTTCTACACAGAACTACAGAATATACAGACTGTCCTTCCGGTCTTCCCTCTGCCACTCTCCTCCCAGTTGCACAGATGTGCTCAGGTACTTGGTACCTGACAGTGACTGAGGAATCCAGCTGCTCTCAACACAGTGCAATGAACGTCCTAGTAAAGTCAGTAATGTGTTGAACATAAAGGTTCTGATGGGACCACAACTTCCTCCTGTGCAATGGAATATACAGATGTATGACTCTCTGGATTTGAACCCTGTATCTGAAGTTGTCCCATGGTGTCTGGGGAGGAGTCCCTGCTAGGGGTGCTTGGTGGAGAAAAGGGCACTGGCTGGGGAATACTGGTTATGCCTATGACCTTGGTCAAGTAATAATAACAGTAATAGCTTTATTGAGTATTATTTGGACCAGATTCTGTGCTCAAAGCTTTATAAAGGCTTTTATTTTAGAAATGAGGCCTCAGCAGCCATGCCAAACATTCAGGTGGTGTTTGCATGACATAAGGCATGATGAACCGCTAGGTGTGAAGGATAGGCCTGGAACCTGTGAGAGTGTTTTTCCAGGAAGGCTTGGGATGCAAGCAGCAATTACCATATGTTGCTCTAATGGCATATAGCATGAAGTCAGTAGAGGACAATTTACATCAATAATTCATGGGCAACTTTTGGCCATGGGGCTCCAGAGACTCTTAGAGACCTGCAGGAAGTTTGCTAAAGTTTCTACAGTGAAGGAGAGTCTGGGGACACTAATAGGAGTGCCTGTTGTATTGTGATTTGGACAGACTCTAAAGCCGTTTCTTGTAAGGGGCCACATACAGAGTGGGCTGCTTTGTAGCAGAAATGGGCTTCAGTAAAATTTCTGAACACATTATACATAGCTTTCAGAACCAAAAATGCCTAAAAGTTGTTGGGCTTTTCTTAATGTCATGAGTGCTGAAAGGGTCAATTGTTGTTTCTTGATTGTGTCAGGAGTGGAGCAACCCTTGACTGCCTAAATAATTTTGAAAAACTTAACCAAAAAGGAAGGATCTTACACTGTGTGTGGAGCAATGGTCCAACTCTTTGTGAGCTCCTTTGTGAGGATCTGTAGGTCCTGAAAGAATATGTCAAATGAGTTAGTATTCTCCCTTCTGGGAATATATCTAAAAGCTTTGGAATCAGGATCCTGAAGAGATATCTGAACTCCCATAATTGTTGGAGCATTATTCACAATAACCAAAATATGGAGACAACTCAAATATCCATCAATAGGTAAATAAATAAAGGAAATGTGAATACTTATTTTTAAGGCTGGAGTATTATTAAGCCTTAAAAAAGGATGAAATCCTACTACTTGGAATGACATGGATGCACCTGTAAGGCATTATGCTCAATGAAATAAGCTAGGCACAGAATGACATATACTGCATGTTCTGGGCTTCCCTGGTGGCTTCAGATGGTAAAGAATCCACCTGCAATGCAGGAGACTCAGGTTCAGTCTCTGGGTTGGGAAGATCCCCTGGAGAAGGGAATGGCTACTCACTCTAATGTTCTTGCCTGAAGAATTCCATGGACAAAGGAGCCTAGTGGACTACAGTCCTCAAAGAGTCAGACACAACTGAGCAAGTAACACTTTTACTTTCACCTAGAGTTGCACAAGATGAATATGTTCCAGAGACCTGTTGTAAAATGGAGTGCCTATAATTAACAATAAAGTAATTTTGTTAAGAGGCTAAATATCTCATGTTAAACATTATTGTGCATATACATACATACATGCATATCCTAAAAGGACACAAGAAAACGTGGGGAAGTGATGAAAATGCTTATTGCCTGGGCGGTGGTGAAGATAACGAAAGTGTATACATGTGTTCAAACTCACCTATTTGTATTTATTGATTACATATAGTTTCTCATATCAATTATACCTCAGTAAAGCTGGAGTGGGGAGTCAAACATCAAAAATGGAATCATACTCTTTATCACATGGAAGCTTAAAACCCCCTGTCCTTTCTTAACCCAAAGAAGGCTCTGGCTGCTCCTCAATGTGGGCTCTGACAGAAAATTTCCAGCTAGAAGTCAGGTATGTACCCTTCCTCAGTCATGTAAATGCAGCGTCAACAGGGTCCCTCAGGACCTAGATTACTCAGAAAGGTGCTTTTCCCCTGCTTGAAAAAAGGCAAAAGTCAGTTGCTGAGAGGTGGGACAAAGCCAAGGTCTATGGAGGCAGGCGCACGAGGGGGCCTGCTTAGCCTCCTGGCTGGGCCACCGCCTGGGAGGTGGCCATGTGTGGACGGTGGTTCCTCAGACGTCTGGGAATGGCTATAGCAATGACTTCTTAGGGAATCACCAGTGAGTGTGTCCAAGGGATTGGTTTTTCTCCCCATTGTAGTGAAGCGCTCTGGAGCAGCTGCCCAGGAGCCTCTGCTTCCACCCCTATGCCTCATCCTTGGCATTTAGGGACAGCCTTGCCATCCTCCCCTCCCCCACAGACTGTGAGAAAATCATGAGCACCTTCAGACCATCTTTGCCACTTCACCTTCCTGCTCCTGTCCTCGACAGTGAGACCTAGACTCCTGACCCAGGTGACTCTGTGATCACTGACTGGGGTTGCTGTGACACTGCCTAGCACAGCCAGAACCTCCTCTGCTTCAAGCCTGCTGCTTTCGCCCATCTGCCATGTTGGGCCAAGGGCTGGGGAGCAGTGGGGGCAGGAAGAGCTTTCACTTGGAGGGCCCTGGTCCGATTTCTACGAGGAGGAGGGCACACAAGTGCCTTGAGAAGGACAGCCACTTCTTGTGACCCAAAGTCATTCATGGCTGCAACAGAACTTGCACCTTCCTCTGCACCCTGGAAGGAGTCCCTCAGCAGACAGAATGCCTCACCTGGAATGTCAACACATGGAACTGGGACAGGCTGACTTGGATTTCTTTTCCTCAAGACATTCAGTTCAGTTCAGTTCAGTTCAGTCGCTCAGTCGTGTCCGACTCCTTGCAACCCCATGAATCGCAGCACGCCAAGCCTCCCTGTTCATCACCATCTCTCGGAGATCACTCAGACTCACATTCATCGAGTCAGTGATGCCATCCAGCCATCTCATCCTCGGTCGTCCCCTTCTCCTCCTGCCCCCAATCCCTCCCAGCATCAGAGTCTTTTCCAATGAGTCAACTCTTCGCATGAGGTGGCCAAAGTACTGGAGTT
>SJYT01074050.1:0-34732 GCA_006410635.1 Cephalophus harveyi | reverse complement strand
GACCTACACGATCTGTTAGAACTAACACCCAAAAAAGATGTCCTTTTCATTATAGGGGACTGGAATGCTAAAGTAGGAAGTCAAGAAACACCTGGAGTAACAGGCAAATTTGGCCTTGGAATGCGGAATGAAGCAGGGCAAAGACTAATAGAGTTTTGCCAAGAAAATGCACTGGTCATAGCAAACACCCTCTTCCAACAACACAAGAGAAGACTCTACACGTGGACATCACCAGATGGTCAACACCGAAATCAGATTGATTATATTCTATGCAGCCAAAGATGGAGAAGCCCTATACAGTCAAGAAAAACAAGACCAGGAGCTGACTGTGGCTCAGATCATGAACTCAAGACATTAGAGATCCTAATATACTCAGAATCCTGTGGATACGTAATAGAGGGAGCTGAAGCTCCGAGAGGGTCTGTGTGGACTGCTGTCCCCTCCTGTACTGACATGTGAGCACTGCGTCCTGAGACCACTTGGTCCAGTCGTGTCATGACTAGCTTGGAAGGGCCCTTCCCATGCAGCAGATTTCATCTGTCTCTTCTCAGTCTGCCCCTCAAGGACCTAGGTCAGGCTGTTCACCTTGTACTGAGGGCATGCTCTGTGGGGAGTATGATGAAAGCACAGATAAAACTGCCTCCTGGGCTAGACAAGCAGCAGGAAGATGTGGGATGTGGACAAGAACAGACATTAAGGAAGAGCCTTAAATCCGGGACGAGGCTGACCTGGATAGTCTAGGTAGAAAAGGGCGCTATGCTGACCCCACTGATGTAGGTCTTGAAGGTGACCACTTCGGGCCATATCAAGAGGAGCTGAAGGGCCTAAAATGTTTCAACCTGAAGAAACAGGCCACAGGACACCTCCCTCATGAAGCCTTTGCTGATTGCACCAGCCAGAAGTGACCTCTCCCTCTTCTGAACTTCTTTGTATATTTTTTCCTACAAAAAAGTTTCAGGTATTTTAGCTTTATAATGACATTGCTCCTTATTAGATCTCTATCCATCAGTGTGAATGTGATTCTCTAGGGCATGATTCCACAGTGTTTTTTTAGCCTTAGGTCTAGAGACCTTTCAGACCTAAATTTTTAAGCCCAACTGTACTGATAGCTCCCTTTGTATGTCTCAAAGTCATCGCACACTCAATCAGTTCAAAATTGAGCACCTAAGCCTGATCTTCTTTGAATGTCTCTTACCCTAGCAAATGATGCATTTTTACTATCACCCTTGACATCTTTTTCTACCTCAACTCCATAGCCAACTGATCAGTGAGTCTTCTCAATTTTACTTTCTAAATATCTGTTAAATACATTAATTTCACTAATGTATTTTATCTGTTTTTTTTGCACAATATTTCCACTTCCTCTCTCTCTCTTATGTCTGTTAATTCTTCAAAATGTTTATTTTGTACTATAGGCTTGATTCCTTTCTTAATCTCTTTGAACAGGTAGTCCACACACATATCCTGATGAGGAAGTCTCCCCATAAATCAGTTCAGTATTTTTTCCAGCTTAAGTCTTTGTAAGTTTTGTCTATTTTTAAGGTAGTTTCTTGTCTCTGGTTGTAAGAATTCACATCCACCCCCATGCACAATGTAGGCCTGGATTCCTAATTCTCACACTACTCTCATTTTCAGCCCACATACTGGTCTCCCAGAATAAAAGCCAGACACTCTCTTATACTAATTCTCAAAACCTCTCATCTAACTTTTCACAGCATCCCTACAAGTTCAAGGCCACACTAATATTTCATCCCCACTTATAGACATATAACTTTGGCCTCTAAGGTATATTTCTGGTTCTGATAACCCCTTGGGACACAAGAATTTCAAATTCCACTCAGCTCTTCAATAGTGAATTCCCTCTTGTTTCTCAATTTATGTAGCATAATTTAAACATTTTAATCACATTTAATCAAGTCTGGGGCTTCCCTTGTGGTTCAGCTGGTAAAGAATCCATTTGCAATGCGGGAGACCTGGGTTCAATCCCTGGGTTGGGAAGATCCCCTGGAGAAGGGAAAGGCTATCCACTCCAGTATTCTGGCCTAGAGAATTCCATGGACTATATAGTCCATGGGGTTGCAAAGTGTTGGACACAACTGAGCTACTTTCACTTTTCAATCAAGTTTGGCTGTGTGGTTAGAGTTTAAGGAGAAGCTCCTGAGTTAATGTATCTTATTCTCTGGAGAATTCCAAAGTTTAATCATTGTTCTCCACACCCTCCAACATAGGGCTGAGACAATCATTGCTTCAGACAGAGGCCAGAACCCCACTGAGGATGCAAATCTGTGTTCATCCTTTGACTTCCAAAATAGGCAAGAGCCATATTTTATTGATAGAACAAAAGAGACGTATGCTCCAAAATCAGACAGTAGACTAAGAAAGAGTTCATTTGGAAAGTCACAAATTTAAAAGATGCCAGGTAAGACATCAGAGTGGTTTTATATATATACGTGGAAGTAAGTAATCATTAAAAATGCATTAAGGATGAGACTGTAATTAAAAATTAAAAGGAATGTGGTATGTCATTCCCTAGGGGCTCAACAGAAAAGGTCTCTGTGGCAGGGTTGAGGAGCAAGCCAGGTGATAGGAATTCCAGATAAGATGAGCAGGAATGCAAATCAGAAGCAGCATGTGTCCCACTTCTTTGGTAGGATAGTTCCTCCTCCTAGGGAGTCATGTTTAGTAAATTGAGCCACATGTGTTTGGACAATAAAGGGCTTCTCTAAAAGCACTACAAGGTCCCTTTAGCTTGTGTTCCATGTTGGGGAGGTTCGGATGTTCTCAAGGGTTCCTATAAGGGAGATGAGGTGCTGAGAGGGGCCATAGGCCAGCGAGTGCCTGAGTTCAGAACAAGAAAGGTCAGCATATAGGGACCTCACTCCAGAGGAGACTGTGGCAGGGACCAAGGTCATCACCAGTGTTACCCACACTTGCCCCAGACAAGCAGGAATAGCCGCATCCACAGAAGATGCAGCAGAAGTAGAGTGAGACCCAGACCAGGGCAAAGTTCCCTGGCAAAGGCCCACAAGGATCAGAGAGAACAGACAAATAAGCTGAGCTCTCTGCCTGACTCCGCAGGCACCGGGAAGCAGTGAGGAACAGTGAGGGGGATGGTGGTTGACTCTTCCTATTGTGGCGATCAAGCTCTTGGGTTCTCTGGGTGTGACAGCATTTAGGCTGCTGGTTGTTCCTCTCAGGCATTTTCGTAAGTCCCTTGGATGCCCCTCCTCTCACATGCTGGGGATCTCACCTACCCTGTCATAGGTGACACTCTCAGGACAGCCACCTATATCATTCTCTTTGGTTCTTGTGTTGGCTGGTCTGTTTCCATAGGCTCTCTTTGTTAGGAACCTATTGCTTCTCCAGATGCCCTTCTTGTCAAAGTTCTTTTAAGACCCTACTTCTAGTCGATTAAAAGCATGTTCGTTTAGCTCATCAATGCGTTTGCAGTTTCTTTCTAATTAGAAGCCAACAGCTGAATACTGCAGGCTGTTTCTATAGCATCTCATCCCTTCATTTTCTCAGGTGTAAATCAGACACCTGTCCTGTGCATCCCCAAGCTGAAGGGAACAGACATCCAGCTCTTAGAATGGTCTCACTGAAGCCTCTGTCACCATGTTGAGGTGAGAGGCAGGTACCCCTCAGATTAAAAGGGGACTTTCGCAGCACAGCTCTCTCCAAAGCCATTCTCTTCCCCTTTATCTCCAAATCCTAACCTTATGTCTTCAGTTTGGGTGAGAGAGGGTTAAGAATCTCAAATGGGTTTTCCAAACCTTCTTTAAAAATTCTACAAATGAAAAAAGTATATGCCTAAGAAGTTTCAATACACTGTCCAAGTGCTAGAGAGATTGTGAAGGTTCTTTTATTTGTTAGCGTAAATGTATATTCCCCACTGGTTGGATGGCATCACTGATTCAATGAACATGAACTTGGCTGAACTCCAGGAGATGGTGAGGGACAGGGAAGCCTGGCATGCTGCAGTCAGTCCACGGGGTCGCGAAGAGTCAGACATGACTTGGTGACTGAACAACAACCACAAGTTTCCCCATATGTTATTTTATTATTTTTTTTTAATATTTACTTATTTGGCTATGCCAGGATGGACTATATAGTCCATGGGGTTGCAAAGTGTTGGACACAACTGAGCTACTTTCACTTTTCAATCAAGTTTGGCTGTGTGGTTAGAGTTTAAGGAGAAGCTCCTGAGTTAATGTATCTTATTCTCTGGAGAATTCCAAAGTTTAATCATTGTTCTCCACACCCTCCAACATAGGGCTGAGACAATCATTGCTTCAGACAGAGGCCAGAACCCCACTGAGGATGCAAATCTGTGTTCATCCTTTGACTTCCAAAATAGGCAAGAGCCATATTTTATTGATAGAACAAAAGAGACGTATGCTCCAAAATCAGACAGTAGACTAAGAAAGAGTTCATTTGGAAAGTCACAAATTTAAAAGATGCCAGGTAAGACATCAGAGTGGTTTTATATATATACGTGGAAGTAAGTAATCATTAAAAATGCATTAAGGATGAGACTGTAATTAAAAATTAAAAGGAATGTGGTATGTCATTCCCTAGGGGCTCAACAGAAAAGGTCTCTGTGGCAGGGTTGAGGAGCAAGCCAGGTGATAGGAATTCCAGATAAGATGAGCAGGAATGCAAATCAGAAGCAGCATGTGTCCCACTTCTTTGGTAGGATAGTTCCTCCTCCTAGGGAGTCATGTTTAGTAAATTGAGCCACATGTGTTTGGACAATAAAGGGCTTCTCTAAAAGCACTACAAGGTCCCTTTAGCTTGTGTTCCATGTTGGGGAGGTTCGGATGTTCTCAAGGGTTCCTATAAGGGAGATGAGGTGCTGAGAGGGGCCATAGGCCAGCGAGTGCCTGAGTTCAGAACAAGAAAGGTCAGCATATAGGGACCTCACTCCAGAGGAGACTGTGGCAGGGACCAAGGTCATCACCAGTGTTACCCACACTTGCCCCAGACAAGCAGGAATAGCCGCATCCACAGAAGATGCAGCAGAAGTAGAGTGAGACCCAGACCAGGGCAAAGTTCCCTGGCAAAGGCCCACAAGGATCAGAGAGAACAGACAAATAAGCTGAGCTCTCTGCCTGACTCCGCAGGCACCGGGAAGCAGTGAGGAACAGTGAGGGGGATGGTGGTTGACTCTTCCTATTGTGGCGATCAAGCTCTTGGGTTCTCTGGGTGTGACAGCATTTAGGCTGCTGGTTGTTCCTCTCAGGCATTTTCGTAAGTCCCTTGGATGCCCCTCCTCTCACATGCTGGGGATCTCACCTACCCTGTCATAGGTGACACTCTCAGGACAGCCACCTATATCATTCTCTTTGGTTCTTGTGTTGGCTGGTCTGTTTCCATAGGCTCTCTTTGTTAGGAACCTATTGCTTCTCCAGATGCCCTTCTTGTCAAAGTTCTTTTAAGACCCTACTTCTAGTCGATTAAAAGCATGTTCGTTTAGCTCATCAATGCGTTTGCAGTTTCTTTCTAATTAGAAGCCAACAGCTGAATACTGCAGGCTGTTTCTATAGCATCTCATCCCTTCATTTTCTCAGGTGTAAATCAGACACCTGTCCTGTGCATCCCCAAGCTGAAGGGAACAGACATCCAGCTCTTAGAATGGTCTCACTGAAGCCTCTGTCACCATGTTGAGGTGAGAGGCAGGTACCCCTCAGATTAAAAGGGGACTTTCGCAGCACAGCTCTCTCCAAAGCCATTCTCTTCCCCTTTATCTCCAAATCCTAACCTTATGTCTTCAGTTTGGGTGAGAGAGGGTTAAGAATCTCAAATGGGTTTTCCAAACCTTCTTTAAAAATTCTACAAATGAAAAAAGTATATGCCTAAGAAGTTTCAATACACTGTCCAAGTGCTAGAGAGATTGTGAAGGTTCTTTTATTTGTTAGCGTAAATGTATATTCCCCACTGGTTGGATGGCATCACTGATTCAATGAACATGAACTTGGCTGAACTCCAGGAGATGGTGAGGGACAGGGAAGCCTGGCATGCTGCAGTCAGTCCACGGGGTCGCGAAGAGTCAGACATGACTTGGTGACTGAACAACAACCACAAGTTTCCCCATATGTTATTTTATTATTTTTTTTTAATATTTACTTATTTGGCTATGCCAGGTCCTGGTTGCAGCATGCAAACTCTTTATTGCAGCATGTGGGATCTAGTTCCCTGAGCAGGGTCAAACCTGGACCCCTTGCACTGGGAGTGTGGAGTCTAAGCAACTAGACCACCAGGGATGTCCCATGAAGTTTCTGAAAATGCAAGTGGAGGGCAAACAGATGTGGTTTCAGCTGTGTGTGGTGACAGTTGGCGGGTACCACAGATGAAAAAGAGCTGACAGACTGGCTGTCCGCACTTCTCTAAACTGAGATTTGGTACTGCTTTCTCATTATATAATTTTGAAAACTATTTCACGTCTCTAAGCCTGTTTCTTTAGCTATGAAATGCCCTGTCTTCCCAGCTGACTGCTCAGAACGGCATGATATTGGGTGAGTAACAGTCTCTCCAAATACAATAATAAGCTTTTGTTCCCTCTTGCCCCTTTCCCAGATCCTGGCTGAGTAACAATCCATCACACCAGGCTGGTGGATTGGTCACCCTGGACCACAGGGCCACAAAGGACCTGAAATTGACTTGGATAATCAAGGGCCCCCAGGGGAGCTGGAGCAGAAGAACCCTGGGACGAAGCTCTGAGTCTGCCCCAAGCCAGCCCAACTCCAGTCTCACCTGTGTGGTCAATGACCATGTGGACCAGAAAACTGCCACCATAGACCTTGGGGAACTCTGTTTGGGATCAAAAGCATGCCGAGCAAAGTGAGTGTGCCCACATGTAGATTAATTTTATCAATTCATATTTTTCTAGAAATTATCCATTTAATGAAAATTTAAAATTAAATAGACATTAATTAAGAACTACATTCTCTTAAGAGTTTCTCTAGTTATTACTGTTGCTTTGCTGTTTTAAATGTGAGATCTTGCTGAAAGAGTCAGTGATAAATTAGGTGACACTTCCAGCCCTGAGAGCCACAGGCTCCCACTGACCAGTTTGTAGCCTGTCTTTCTGGGTGAAAAGCAAAAGCAATTTGGTGGCTCAGCTAGTGACAAATGGTGTATTGAGGGAGTATCTTCACCCTCCACATCCTCAACTACAATTTGGAAATGAGAGGAATAGGATGGATATTTTAGAGGGATTATTTTTTACTTTTAGAGATTAAATAAAATACTATATATCTGGATCACAAGACAGATATCAAGGAAAGTCTTATTCTCACGTATGCCCATAACCAAAAGGATGTCAATCAGAAGGATGGTTAATAAGAAATGGGGCTTTAAGAGAGATGAATAACAAGAGGCAAACGAAATGCTCCATCAGGCTGGCAGGAGAATTCCATGCCCTGGGGGCTTAAGTCCTACCATGAAGATGAAGAGCTCAGAGGAGAAGGCCTTTGGAATCCACACCAGCAGCATCTGCTCACCTGCCCCAACTCAGTGCTCCCCAAGTAGTCCAGTGGTACCTCGGCTTCCAGTGTAGCCTATCTTTGGGAAGAGGATGACTTTGTCAGGCTGACAGGAATATCCATCTGAGTTAGCAAGCATACTTCCCACTGTAAATTAATAAATAAACATTCTTGTTTTGTTTAACCAGTGTCATTTCACATCTATTATCAAGATTTTGCACCCACAAGGCAAAAGGGTGAAATGGAGGTTCTGGATTTTGGCTCAGGACCTACATATCAGACTCTGAACCTTGGTGAACACGTTGAAGTACAGTTGATCTTTGAATTGTATGGGTTTGAACTGCTAGGTCCATAGGTACACGGTGATTTTCTTCAATAAATGTGTACTGTGGATGTGGAACTGTGAATACAGAAGGTGAATTTTTGACTGTTCAGGGAGTGGGAGCCCCCTGTTTTGCTCAACAGTCAACTAGGGTTTTGTCATTCATTCATTCCTTAGCTCAATCTATTAGAAACAAAAGACACATTGAGAAACAACTTGGAAAATACATTCACAGACTTTCTTTGCCATGTACATTCCCATTTGAATTTCATGAAGACTCATGTAGGCCCAAGGTTTCAGTTCTCAAGCCTGAGCAAACATGTAATGAGTATTTCAAAACATAAGTGCACTGGGATGACCCAGAGGGATGGGATGGGGAGGGAGGTGGGAGGGAGTTGGGGAGGGAGGTGGGAGGGGGGTCCAGGATGGGGAAAAAAAATTAAAAATAAAATATAAGTGGTGCCCAGTTTCAGGACACAGTCCAAGCATCTCTTCATAAAAGTTCTCTAGTTGATTTAACGAACATCCTGGGTTGTGAGCAATACATGGAGAGTGTCCATTTGGATTAAAAAATCAGACCAAAATTTTTGCTTTGCCTGAACTATATAGACTGATGTAGACCCATTAGGTGTTATTTCAATAAAAATCCTGAAGCCATAAATCAATAAAATAGAAAATGGAAATAAGCATAAGTTCGTTAGCTTGTTTAGATGATAAAGTTCTTGTTGGCGTATATGTGGCTTTATCTATCTGAAGCGTTTCTTATCATGTCACTTCACTGTTCAAAAATTTTAATAGATAATTTTTTTAGTTAGTGTTGTAAAGAAACTAATGATACAGAAAAGGAGACAGACCACAGAAGTTAGCTACTGTTAAATTCTTGGCATACTTACTGTTGGAATACTTCATGCCTACATAAACATACTTATATATATTTATAATATAGGTTAATACCATGCATATTCCATAACTAATTTAATATTTCATGGGAAACTTTCTATTCAAATATGTAAGGATATAATTAACTCTTCTTAGTACACAAATAGTATTCTATCATATAGAGAAAATATAATTTATTTCACCAGTATATAGGGGTCAAGAGCTTCAGAATCCAACTCCAAGATTCCAATTCCAGCTCTACCATCTATTAGTTATGTGACTTGAGTAAATTCATTGATTTACCAGTGTAGCCATTTCCTGGGAATAATAATGGTATTTGCATTACAGGATGGCAGTTTATATTTTGAGGCCTCAATACATACTGTCTACAGCCCAGAATTGGAGAAGGCAATGGCACCCCACTCCAGTACTCCTGCCTGAAAAACCCATGGATGGACGAGCCTGGTAGGCTGCAGTCCATGGGGTCACTGAGGGTCGGACATGACTGAGCGACTTCACTTTGACTTTTCACTTTCATGCATTGCAGAAGAAAATGGCAACCCACTCCAGTATTCTTGCCTAGAGAATCCCCGGGACAGGGGAGCCCGGTGGGCTGCCGTCCATGGGGTCGCACAGAGTCGGACACGACTGAAGCGCCTTAGCAGCAGCAGCAGCAGCAGCACAGCCCAGAATAACTAACTGTACCCTGTCACACTAGCTATGGAGAAAAATAGCACAGGGAGGAGGGAGGAGGCCACCAGAAAGAGTTTGGAGTTTTATATAGGGAGATCAGTGTAGGTCTTACTGAGAAGTTCACATCTATAAAAAGACTTGAAGGAGGTCAGGGAATGAGACATGGATACCTAGAAGGAGAGAATTCTAGAGAGGAAGGAGCATGCATGGAGTATTGAAGGACTGGCAGGAAGCCCCGTGTCCTATAGTGGATTAAGGAAGGAGGGGTGTGTGGGAGAGGAGGCCAGCTGATACAGAATTTTCTAGATAAAGTGGAAGGTTTGAGCTAACAAGTAATGTAATGGGATAGTTTTGAGCAACAAGAAATGTGATGCAACTTAGGTTTTAAAAAGATTCACCTGGGTGATATTATGAAAATAGACATTAAAGAATTAAGGATAGAAGTGGGAGACTCTGAGGCCACCATAATAATCCAAGTGAGAAATAATGACGAAATTGGACCAAGGAGGTGACAAGAGGCATTTTGTTATAAACATATTTTTTCATATAGATATACAAAAATAAGTATTCAACTATATATGGAATGTTGAGCTATCAGTATTTCTTAATAGAGAGTGAAAAAGAAATGAAAATGAAGAAAAAAGAAGGAAGTTAAGGATGACACCCAAGTTTTGTGGCCAGAACAAAGGGAAGGACTGAGGTGACATTTGGAGGGATAAGAAACTGTATAGGAAGCATGTTTGGGGAGTCTGAGTTTAAACATGTCAAGATGGAGATGCCTATTATACATGCAAGCAGAAATGTCAAGTAAATAGTTGGATATTCACACTGTGGAGTTCAGGGGACAGATCACATTTCTAAGTCCTTTTTACCAGATAAGGTCATATAGTCACAAGATTACTGCATGGCCAGAGCATCAAACAGAAATGAGTGTAGACAATGAAGCGAGGTGGTCTGAGTATGAACCTTGGTTATTCCAAAATTTAGAGGTTGGAAAGATACTGATAAAGAAAACTACAGAGCAACCACCCAGTAGGTAGAAAATAGCAAAGTGAAAACAATATTTCCAGGAAATATATATCCACTGTGGCTGAGAACGTATGGGAACTGAGGATTGAGAACTGACCACTAAATTTAGCAATGTGGAGTTCCCTCGTGACTGGAAAAAAAGCAGACTCAGTGGAGATGCAGGGACATTGCATAACATGAAAGAATTCAAGAGAGAAAGAAATTTCTTCAAGTAAAGTCAATATGCTCATGAAAACATGTTCAGCATGAATCATTTGAGAAATGCAATTCAGAACCACAATGAGATACCACTTCATCAGCACTGGGATGGATACAATCTAAAAATAACAAGAATTGGTGGTAATGCAGAGAAATTCCCACACACTGCTTGCTGGTGGAACTGCAAAAATGGTGGTGGAAGATGGGAATGAAAGAGGTGGAGGAGAATGGAGTACAGGAAGATTTATGAAGGATAGCGCAGTGGAAGTTGGTAACTGATTGGGTGTCCAGAATGACAGAGAAAGGAATCAAAATGAGTGAAATTATTATCCCCTGTGATCATGCCTATGTAGCTTACACTCAGTTCCCATAAGTTCTCAGCCACAGTGGATATATATTTCCTGGAAATATTGTTTTCACTTTGCTATTTTCTACCTACTGGGTGGTTGCTCTGTAGAACTTCTGTAGAATACTTAATATCTCTGGGTTTTAATTTTTCACTTGTACATTGGGGATTTCAGCATCACATAGTTCTCGTATGAAATTATGAATAATAATGAAAGGGAAGCTGACTTGAGAATAGAGATGCAGAAATCCACAACACACCTTGTATAAGAGGAAGAAATTCCCATAAGACCCAAGAAGAAGAACTCTGCTCTAAATGTCTCCTCTGAACCAGAGCACAAGACCTGTCATTGCATGTCTCCCACCCACATCTCCCACTCCATTGTCCTCTTAAGGAACAATTCCCCTTTCACCCACCAAATGCTCCATTCCTCATCAGGATGAATTCATTCAAGTTGAGGCACTTGAGTCAGAACCAGGAACCTTGGAAGAGGAACAAATGGAAGATACTCTTTTCCGAATACTCCAGGATTCCAAGAACTTCACTGACCACATGGCAAAGGAAAAGATATAAATGCTTGGGTTACCTAGCCTTGAATTTAACAATATGCTCTGCCACCAACTATTTTGGGATATTATTTCCTTGTCCTACAAATTAGGAAAAGTAATTGCAACTCCATGGACTGTAGCCTACCAGGCTCCTCCATCCATGGGATTTTCCAGGCAAGAATACTGGAGTGGGTTGCCATTTCCTTCTCCAGGGGATCTTCCTGACCCAGGGATTGAACCCAGATCTCCTGCATTGTAGGCAGACACTTTACCATCTGAGCCACTAGGGAAGTCCAGGAATAGTAACACCTACTCTAAAAGAGTCATGTCAATGTATGGCAAAACCAATACAATATTATAAAGTAATTAGCCTCCAAAAAAATAAAAATAAAAAAATAAAAGAGTTCTTATAAGAAGAAACAATATTTATAAAATTCATGGGACAAAAGCTGGTTCAATATAGGCTTGGAATGTTGAGTTCCCTTCTTTTTTCTTTTTTGTCTTATGCTTTGGGAGTCGAGGTGGGTAGGAGGGGGTCAATGGGTGGTCACATCTCACACTGCTTCTGGATTGATGGCACTGATACCAGCCATGACTGGTCACCTAGGATTCCAGTGAGAGAAGTCATCTTCTTCCCTCTCAGCCTTCTGTTCAGCCTGACAACAAACAGGTTAGAAACGGCCTTATAAGGAAACCCTGCTTCTCCCTTATCCAGCAGAATCCTAGCATTGCTTCTTATTGCTCAAGATTTTAGTTCAGAACTTTTCTTTCTGAGGTCAGAAATGAAGAAGCTGAGATTGCTGAGCTAGGTGGGAAACCAAGAGATTCAAGAATACAGGCCAGCAGACAAAAGGACACAGATCATAGTACCAGAGTGAGTCCATCTCCAACTCAAGAGCTGGAACTGAAGGCAGGAGACAGAGGCTTTGAGGAGAGGAAGACCCCCAGGAAGAGGAGAAGATCCCCCACAGTACAGTGCAGGTGACATCAAGTCCTCAAGCAATCCTGATTAGGCAGGATTGTTGGGGTTCATCATGTCCATCTTTGCTTCCTTGTGGACTTACTACCAGAAACACCTTCGGTAGATGCTGTGCTGTGAGATCAATCTGCTGAGTTCCTGTGGGAGTTGAGAGGAAGAATAGCTCAGACAATTCACAAAGAGAGGTGCTTGTCTCTTTGGCACTGGCCTCCTAAAGCCATGACACCCTCCTGAGGGAGCTCCAGGTGAAGCAGGCAGGGAAGACTGATGACCAACCCAAGTCAAACTATGGCAGCCAAATTGGTTATGTCAGTTGTGTTCAAAAATGTTAGATGTGGGAGAGACCATTTCCAAATCTTTGGGTACACATAGACCATGTGACCTGGGAGGGCGTCTAGGATTGGGTGGAATGCTAGGATTCCAACAGGCAGGGACAGGAGTAAGGGGCAGGGAGGGAGCCATCATTTCAGGCAGAAGTATGTGAGTGAGCAAACAGGAGGCTGACTAGCATCTGAGGCCAGCAGGTTGTGGGGGATGAGGATCAGTAGAAGAGGCAGGAGAGGGCTGGTTCACACCTTCCCACAAGCTTCACTTCTCACAGCAGCTTCATTACAGTGTGTGTGGGGGGGGGTGGGGTGGGGGGTGGGGAGGTAGCACACTCCACTTCCATTCTAATGACTCCCCCGCCACACACACACCAGGCAGGAATGCTCTGAAGCTGCTTTTCTATGAATACAAACCCCAACCTGGTCCTTCTGAGACACAGAAGGTTTTGAAGGGCCAGAAACAGTACAAATTCCTCTACTCACTCCACAGGAGGTGGATTTGAGGCCCACGAGCTGAAGCTGAGGTTAGTTAGTACTAGTGATCAGGAACAAGGGCTGGACCACTGTATAATGTGCACTGGCTATCCCCCCAGCACACATACCGACAAATAGACATACACACACAAGCACACTGCCCGACATACAACTTTTGCCCTGCATAAGGGGCAAAGGAAACCTCAGGCCAGTCCTTTAGAAGCTCCCACTACCCCTGCTGACGCCCAACTCAGCACCCAGCACCAAAGCCTAACCTTGTCCTCTGTAGTCTGGTCAACACCTTTACACTGTCTCCATGCCTGGGCTTGAGTGCTCAGAAAGATACACACCAGTCACACAGCAGAGGCTGTGGGGATTATCATGTGCAGGAAGGTCCTCTTTTGGAAGTTTCAGGAGGAGAGTGGCCGGACGCTGGGTCAATGATGGAAAAAGAGCTCTCGTCCCGCAGGATGAGGATCTTGAGTGAGAAGGTCACATGCACAAAGGGACTTGAGGGCGGGAGGGTCACGGGGCAGCTGGAGCTGGGCCAGAGCTGGGAGATGCAGGTGTCTGCAGGAATCAAGCTCCGAGTGGAGTGTCCTAGTAGTTTTGATTCTTCTGCTTTCTCTTCATGGCCTCCCTTTCTGGCTTGTAGACCTCACTGTAGACAGTACCAGACTCCTTTTCTTCCAAATGTTGTTTACCAATGCCCTAGGAATTGAAGTCAGAGAGTTTCTAAAAATGCTGAGAGAGGCCCTAGAGTGACCCAGAAGGAAGCAGGGCTGCTGACAAGAAATGCATGTGAATTTCCCCAAAGTGACCAGCACTACACTGACCCCGAGTTTTAAATTTTCTTAGTAAATACCACTGACGACCTGGAGAGAGTCAGAGACAGCTGGGCCAGGAACAGCAGATGACTGGGTTGACAGACCCAGGAGACAGATCCATGAGGTCCCAGACTGGGCTCAGCTCCCATTCTCACCTTGTGTGTGACCTCTCCAGACCCCTGCTGGCTCAGCTCCGCATACTGGATGCCACCATCATTGTCCCTCTGATCCTTCTGAAATTCTACACCTGCATCATACACAGAGTGGAGCTTGAACCTCGGCCTTGAAAGCATATACCTTCCCCCATGGCAATGAACCCAAGGCCAAGCCCACACCCACCTTCCCCTTCTGCATTGATACTCCTTGAGCAGCAAAATGCAGGAGGAAGGCAACCAAGGGTTCCGTAGGGGAGGGGTGGGACCTAAGGCAAGAAGCAGAAATGCAACCTGCCTCTTCCAGTCTTCGTCTTCCTCTTCTTTGCATAGGTCTTCCAAAGGAACAGTCCAATTACGAGGATCAACAGCATAACCACAAGAGCCCCTATGATGCCTGGCACGGTCTTAGCATTGTTGTTTCCGGGTGAATCTGTTTTCCTCACACAGAAAGGATAAAGAAAGTTAAGGCAAACAGAACTGGAGACACCCATTGCCGAGGAAAGATACAGAAGAGCAAGTGGAGAGGTCTGAAGCTAAAGAGGAAGGGGCAAGGCAGTATCATCCACTCAAGGTTCTGAGCTCCTGCTTGATGCCAGGGACACTGAGATAAACAATACAGGTCACCCTGGGGGAGGTGGAGAAAATACCAAAGTCTTCCAGCTAGAGAGACAGCAGTGCAGTATGTTAACACCTTGAACACTGGTCTTCATGGAGGGCCTCCCAGAAGAGGTGATGCATTAACTTCACCTCTGAGGGAGGAGTAGGAGTTACCAGATATTCAGGCTGGGCACAGCGTCTCAGAAAGGAGGAGACACAGCTATGTCAAATCTGCAGCCCTGAGGGTTGCAATCATTCCTGATCAGGAGGCAGGAGAGGGACAGGGCAGGGACAAGCAGGGTGAGGATGATCAGAAAGAACAGAGTCTCTTTCCAGAGGGTCTTGTGGGTCATGCTGAGTGTTGAACTTTATCTGAGACTCCAGAATGGGACCAAGGGAAAGGTATCATGAGATTTTAAGTGATGCTGACATATCGGCTCCCACCAGCAGCTCATGGGGGATGGGTTAGAGGGGCTAGACTGCACACAGGATACCAGGTCATTTATTCACTCGGTAAAATACTGAGTGTGAATAGTGCCAGTAACTTTGCTTGGTATAAGAATTCAAAGGAGAACAAGACATGTCCTTTGCCCTCAAGGTGTTTCAGGCTATGGAGAAGACAAACCCATCAACAGCATTTCTGCTCAGTGTGGGGTGGCCATGGACTGCTCCTTAAAGCAGATGATGCCTGAGGCAGGATTGTTACAGCAGCTGCAGTGTCTGTGCAACAGGAGATTGAGGCATCTTTTGTTCAAACTTGATTCATAACAGAACTATAGCCAAGTGCAGGACATTGGTTATATGCCCGTGACCTGAGGGAAATCCTTCAATAGAAATAAGCAAGGAACTCTTGATTTGGGAGGTTTGATGGTAGAGGATACAGCATTTCCAGAGGCTCAGACGCTTGCAACTTCAGGACACATTCAGGGAAGCCAAGCAAACAATGTAGTGTGAAGTGTGTGAGGTAAGGAACATGGACAGAGGAGCTTTGCAGCCCTGAATCCTGCAGGGAATCCCTGGGTCAGACTCCTACAGATGATACAGACCAATCACAAAATCCAATTGCTTTTCAAAAGACTACAGTGGATGACTCACTATGGCTAATGGATGAGGTAGGAGAAGTGCTGGGAAGCTATTGCCCTAGACCAGACCTGACACTGCCCTGCAGCATCTCAGAGGGAAGGAGCTCCCCAGAGGGCAACAGGCAGGCAGGTGCAGGCAGCAGGGAGCATAGGTCAGGGGAGGGGTGAGCCCTTAGGGAAATACATCTCTAGGGATTGCTTTTGCTGCTGCAACAGCACACCACACCTGCTCTGTCTCCAGGGCCAGCGGGGACTGAGAGTTGCTCATCTGGAGGTGAACCGACTTGATTTGCATCAAAAACAAATTCCTTTTTTTTCTTGGGGAAAAGAAGGGGGTGGAGAGGCAGACATGGACTGGAGAGACAGTTAATGCAGACATTAGCTGACTGTACCTCCCAGGCTCCTGAAAGGGGTGACCTGGTAAGAAGGTGGTGCTAATAACATGCTGGGGAGAAAAGCCCAGAGCCCCTAGTTCTCAGAGTGCCCCTCCCCTCTGGCAGGTACACTCACCAGAGACACATACTTCTCCAAGGTCTAAGGTGGCAGTTTTCTGGCCCACCTGGTTGCTGACCGCACAGGTCAAGCTGCCACTGGCCTGGCTCAAGGGGAGGTTCAGAGTCAGGTTCCAGGAGTTGGAGGGTAGTTCTGTTGTCACTCTCTGCTCCAGCTCCTTGGGAAGGCCCTTGATCTCCCAAGTCACCTTCAGGTCCTTTGTATCCCCTGGGACTGTGCACTCCAGAGTGGCATTGCACCAGCCTGGTGTGAAGGATGCTGACTTGACAAGGATCTGAGGAAGGGGTGCAGGATCTTGGAGAGAAGAGACAAATCCCAAGGAATGGAGTTCACATGATTGGAGAACATTCCAGTCTGTACATTCTCATCCATTATCTCACTGAAACCCTGGCATTCTCCCTTTAATGACAGTGAATGCATTATATAGATAAACAGAATTTTCCCAGTACTTAATACATAGCAAATGACAGTAAAGAGGGGAGCCACTGAATTAAGCCATATGTGATTTCACTAGATTGTATGCATGTTGAGGAAGTGTTAAATATCTCCAACAAGAAAATAAATCCTGATCCCACCTTCCCAAGACCAATTATTTCTAAGAAAATGGGGCTCCTGCAGACAGATGGGCTAATCACAGATCAGGAACTTGGCCTCTTCTTCTGCTCAGATAATGCCTGGGATTTTACAGCCTGTAGAGAAGAAGACGCCTGGTCAGAGTTGGGACCCCAGAGAAAGGTTCTGTGCTCCCAATAGTGGAGACATGCAGTGGCTGTCTCCACTGTGGGAGATGCAGTGGCAGCTTCAGCTACAATTGGCACTTGCTATCTCCCTCTACAAGGGTCAAATCATGTGCTGCTCTAGCTGCTGGCCTTCACACCCCCCTGAAGGAGTTCAAGGTGGAGAGAAGAGATGAGGCACTCTGTGCTGGTGCGGGAGAGTGGGGACTGGCAAGACAGGTATTCAGATAGCTCGATATTTTCAGGACCCTATTTTATGAGCCAAATTCTGGTATCTCATCATATCTAGAAAAGTACTAAAGTCCTTCTTGGTGATGACTATTTCTGGTGACTAGAAAAAGCTTCTGGAGGCTAGTAGAAAACTTCTGGAAAAAAACTTCTGTTCATATTGCTTATATTCTGCCTTCAGCAAAGTCACACATACACTGACATTTCCCTCTCACTGGAGCAGTTTCTCAGAGCTATCTGGGGTGCTGTCTCCTAGGCTGTCATCCTCATTTTGCTCCAAATAAAAACTTAATTCATAACTCAAACGTTGTGCATTTTTTTAAGTCGATAATAGCAACTAGGGGAATCCCAGGGACGGGGGAGCCTGATGAGCTGCCGTCTCTGGGGTCGCACAGAGTTGGACATGACTGAAGCAACTTAGCAGCAGCAACTAGGAATGATAAGTCTGAGTCTGGTTATAACATGCCGTTGAACTTGAGAAGTGACACTGATAAGTGTGACACTGATAAGTGTCACATGGAGACCTAAAGCAGCAACAGTCACTCTCATAGCAGATATTTTCCTATGCAGGCAGGGACTTTCCAGAGAGAAAGTGTTGGCTAAGTGAGGCTCTCTGGAAGTGCTATTGTGTAACCATTCTCCTACATCTACCCCAGGCTTCTAGAGCTGGATTGCTGGGGTCTTTGTGAGTGAGGCTGGCCTTGGACTGACACAGTTAAAGGGGAAGAGGCACTGACTACACATGAATTTCTGCATTATGGTAGGTGAATCAGTTCAGTTCAGTCGCTCAGTAATGTCCGACTCTTTGCGATCCCGTGAATCGCAGCATGCCAGGCCTCCCTGTCCATCACCAACTCACGGAGTTCCCTCAAACTCACGTCCATCGAGTCGGTGATGCCATCCAGCCATCTCATCCTCTGTCGTCCCCTTCTCCTCCTGCCCCCAGTCCCTCCCAGCATCAGAGTCTTTTAAATGAGTCAACTCTTCGCATGAGGTGGCCAAAGTACTGGAGTTTCAGCTTTAGCTGTACACCCAGGGCTGATCTCCTTTAGAATGGACTGGTTGGATCTCCTTGCAGTCCAAGGGACTCTCAGGAGTCTTCCCCAACACTACAGTTCAAAAGCATCAATTCTTCGGTGCTCAGCTTTCTTCACAGTCCAACTCTCACATCCATACATGACCACTGGAAAAACCATAACCTTGACTAGATGGACCTTTGTTGGCAAAGTAATGTCTCTGCTGGTAGGTGAATAATGGGCTCCAAATACTTCCATGTCCAGTCCTCAGAACCTATGACTATGATAGGTTACAGGGCAAGGTGGAATTAAGGTAAAAGAATTAAGGTGCTAATCAGCCGGCTTCAAAATAAGGAGATTGTCTGATTACTTGGTTGGGACCAATGCAATCACAGGGGCCCTTAGAAATGGAAGAAAGAAGAAGAAGGGGGTCAGAGGGGTTTGAATGTGAGAAGAATTGGTCCCACTATTGCCAGCTTTGAAGGTAGAGGAAGGTGGTCATAGCCAAGTGACATATGCAACCACTAGAAGTGGGAAATACAGGTAAATAAGTTTCCTTCTGGGACCTCTATAGAGGAACACAGTCCTGCCAACGACTCAACTTTGTCCCAGTGAGACCTATGTCTGACTTCTGACCTAGAGCCTACTAAGATAAAAAATGTGTCCTGTGTTCAGCCTCCAAATTAAAGCAGCATTATAGCAGCAACAGATAAGCAATACACACATTAAATAAACCTAGACATATAAAGAACAACAATTGCTATGGCAATATCATTTCCCCAAATTTCCATTCTCCGCTCTCAAAATTCTAAAGTGGTTTTATCCCTGGAGTGAATCTCAACTCCTCTCACCATTTGCAGTAAATCCACTTACCCTAATTCAAGGGAGAAAATAGTCTGAAAGCTGGTGTCTGGAAGGGATCCTGAAAAATGGGGCATACCTGACACTCCTAGCTCAAAAGGAGGGAAGCCATGGTGAGGAGGTGTCACTTACCATAGACAGTGAGGAGGAAAACCTGGGTAAATTCTTTTCCTCCAGTGAAGCTGGCTCGAGCTCGGTACTGCCCACTGTCCTCTGGGGTCAGGTTCTCAATCCTCAGGGACGTCACGTTGGGCACATGGACCCTGTGCTGGTACTTGTCCTGGAGGCTGACCCAGGTTGGGGTGTCTGCCCCACGGTGGACTCGCAGCAGGACTCTGTAGTTTGACTCAGGGCCAAAGCCCCATGAGACCTCCTCTGGGTCAGCTTCTTGCTTCTCAGTCACACGAAACAACACAGAACCTCCTCGGATTCCCTGCAGGGGAACATGGGCTCCAGAATCCTGAACTCCAGGACCAGGTGCTGCAGAACTCTTGGTCCCAGTGCTGCAGATGCCTAGGGCAGAGGTAGGACACAGGAACCATAATTTTTTTTCAGTAACAATAAAGGAGAAAACTACATAACATCCCTGAAGGGGAACATGGGCTCCAGAATCCTGAACTCCAGGACCAGGTGCTGCAGAACTCTTGGTCCCAGTGCTGCAGATGCCTAGGGCAGAGGTAGGACACAGGAACCATAATTTTTTTTCAGTAACAATAAAGGAGAAAACTACATAACTATATTTTAAATGAAATTCATCCAATATACTCTATTGATTCTTAGGAGGCAGCCTAGTAAAGTGAATTTAAGCAATTTTAGAATTAAATCCTGGTTCTAGGGAATTGTTACCTTGAGGAGGTAACTTAAATTTTCTAATCTGGAGTTTCGCCACCTACCTCATAAATTGAATGGGATCATGGGGCTTCCCTGACAGCTCAGTTGGTAAAGAATTTGCTTGCAATGCAGGAGACCTGGGTTTGATCCCTGGGTTGGGAAGATCCCCTGGAGAAGGGAAAAGCTCCCTATTTCAGTATTCTGGTCTGGAGAATTCCGTAGACTGTATAGTCCATGGGGTCACAAAGAATCAGAGACAACCGAGCGACTTTCACTTTCATGTATCAAAAGCACCTAGATTTTCTGTCAATACCAAATGCATAACTGTAGGATTAGCTTCTTAACTGTTGTCTCCTTGTGTTCACATCCTTTTGTAATGCCCTCCTCTGGTGAATGGGCTACATCTAGTGACTGGCTTCCAAGGAATAGACTAGAGCAGACTTGATGGATGTCACTCAGTGATACTAGGTTATACAAGACTGTGACTTCCCTCTTGCTTACACACACATCCTCTCTTTCACACTCTCTCTTGCTCACTCTGAGGAATCCAGCTGCCATGTTGCCAGCTGCCTAAGGAGGGGCCCACATGACAAGAAACTGAGGCAGCCTCTGGCCAACATCTAGAGAGGAACTGTGACCCTCAGCCTGACAGCCACACGAACTGCCTCCCAGCAGCAATCTCTCGAGAGATCTTAGAATCATAGCTTGCCCAGTGGACCATGGGCTGATGCAGCCCCAGCCCCAGCTAAGACTCTAACTTCAGTCTGGGAGACCTTGAGTCAGAGGACCTAGCTGATTCAACCCTAAGCCTTGACCCACAGAAACTGGGAGACTGAGATTATACCCAGTGGTGTTTAAGGTACTACATTTTGTGGTGATTCGTTACACAGCAATAGATACCTAACACAAATATGAAGGCTGCTACCCTTCCTGCTCTTTCTAGGCAGTGCAGTAGTCAGGAAACTGCAGGCTGTGCTGTGTAACAAACAGTTACAATACCTCAGGGTCTTAGAATAAGGGAAGTCCATAGTCCCCACCATAGGTCCCCTGAGAGAGTGAGGGAGAGGCCCTGTCATACACGGAGGAAATGCCACCTCCTTGTAGCTATACCCATGGAACTCCCAGCATCCTCATAGGCTCCCAGCCCCACAGCAGGAGGGGAGAGAGGAGAATCACACAGGGGTTTCACTGCAACTGTCCACAAGTAGTGTGCTCTCTGCTCATGCTTTTCGACCAGCACTCGTGACAAGGCCCCAGCTAACTGCCAAGGACTAGAATATGAGGGGGAGAGCAAGTGATCATTTAATGAGCTTTACTGTCCCTGCCACCAAGACAACACTTCCCAGTCAGTCCCTGCCAGGCTAGAGTGGGCCTTCCTCAGACACTTTCCTGGAGAGCCGTGACCAGTGGGCACGTTTGCTGCAGGGCCACCACCTCCTGAGCCCACGTTCCCTCTTCAGACATAAGCCCAAGGGACCTGATGCACTCTACCCTTTCTGGGGATGAAGTAGGACAGAACAGGATGAGGGAAAGTCCCTTATCCTGAAAAGATGATCAATCTGTTTCTTCCAGCAGGTCAGGATGTGCCTACTGGTCCCAGTTCCTCTCTAGATGTTGGCCTGAGGCTCCCTCTCTTTCTTGTCAGCCTTCCACAGTCCCAATCCTCTTTCCAATTCAATAAATTCTCACCATTTCAGACCTGTCTCCCTCTTGCTATACTAATTCTCATTCCTGGCTCTCCCTGGAAGCAGAGAATAACTCATGCCAGTGTTCATATGCCTAAGGATTTCAGATATTTCTTTGTATTCATTTACTCAGTCATTTTCTCCAGGTCAGGCCTTAGGAGGCATCTATCCAGGCTCCCCCTGTCACAGAGGAGGAGGTTCCCCAGGAGGTCAACCTGTCCTGGGTCACACAGGGCAGAGCCACACCTGGCACCAGGGCTCCCCGCTCCAGCCCAGGGCTTCTCCCCTGTAGGAGCTCCCACCGGCTCCCCACCCTGTCCCTGACCTCCCCACGAGCTCCCCTTCCAGCATTGCTGTCTCATTACCAGGATCTGAGCAGCTCCTGGAGGCTCATCCTCCAACTTTCCTCTCTTGAGAAAGGGGAAGTAAGTACTTAGAGGGGTTTAGCAGGGCAGGGACTTCTGGCCAGCTGAGGATTAACCAGAGGCCTGTCCAAACTCCACACTTGCTAGAAAAACAGGAACCAGAGAGAGAAGCTCAGCCCTGAGAGGCAGGAAGAACCCCCCCAGGGGGGATGGTGAGCTGAGCTATGAGGAAGGTAGAAGAAGAGTTGGAAAGAGAAGGAAGGGAGTGAGAGATGTGATCTACAAAAGGTCTAATCCTGAAGAAGAAAATAAAGCCAGGGGCAGTGTGGTTACAAACAAGATAGTGTTTATTTAAATAATATAAAATTTAATAGTTGCAAATCAATTTACAATTTTGTCCATTTACCTTCTCTTTCTTTTATGTAATCTTCCAACCCCAGAGCCTATGGAGAAAACGCTAAATAACATAACTTATTTTCAAGTTACATAACATTGAAGAGGAGAGAAGCTCTATATTTTACTGTTACCTTATAGAGTTACATTACTGAAAAAGAGGCAAGGTTTTATAAAGCTCATTCTTAATTCAAGACGTCTGTTTATAAACAGTCTATAATTCACTAAATTTCACATAGTTCCTGAAAGTTAATTTAGTGGCTAGAATACTGAAAAAATAATTAAAATTTTTAAAACTTTAATTAAAAATAAAAGCTCAAACAGTAAAAGTGTTCTAACTTTCTCCAGAATTCATAATTCCTTGGGCATTAGTGTTTACTCATTAGTTTTTAATTTTCTCACACATAATCAGATAGTCTCCTGGAAGTCACGTATATAATTTGGGTTTTGTCCAGTCTTTAGCTCACTTTTCACTTAACCCTGCATAGTTTTCTATGTCTCTTTCCCCTCTTTCCTACTCTAGTTCACCCACTTAAGAGCCCACATTCTACACTTCCCTTCTTAGTTTCGCCATATTCTTACAACAGGTGGTATACAGAAACCCTTAAATTTGAGAAGCTGCTGTTCCTTTTACAAAAGCAGAATTTCATTTCATTGTATTTAACATCCTGCATCTTGCCCAAGAAATCAAGACTACAACTGCTTCCTCCATCTCAGACACCGGCTTCTAGTCAAACTTCTCCACAGGACAGCTGCACAGACTGTCACATCCCCTCTGAGTCGTTCCCCAGCCCGTCCAAGTCAAGGAGCCAGCTTCTTAGTCTCTCCCCCTCCCTGCAGGCAGCTCCCAGCTCACCCAGCTTCACTTTTCTGCTGCAGAGACAGACTTACCTTCCTAGAAATGTTTTCCTTAATGTAGTGAAGACTGCCTGAGCCCAGGTGTCTCAGATTCACCACAAGAAGATCATTTTGTTCTTTTCACCCCAGGTCTCTAAACCAAAGGCTCTGCATTTGCTAAATAACTGCAGAGCTGTTTTGTCTTTTTGTTCACCAAGGACATAGGACATGGAAAGGGCACCCTGCCTGCCTGCTCCAGAGGCCCTCCCTCCCGGGAGCCCGGATCACTCACTGAGGAGGAGGCTGGTGAATCCCAGGAGCCTGGAGGCCCCGCGGAGGTGGGGTGTGTTCTGGGTAGGGCCCCATTTCCTGTGAAGCTGCAGAGGAAGCATCTTGGAGGAGCAGAAAGAGAGAAGGGAGCGTCACTCAAAGGGAACTAATGTTTTCTCCACTCCACCCTTAGGGCGGGGCTGACATTTAAATTTATGGGGTGGCAAAGAGTCAGACACGACTGAGGGATTGAACTGAACTGAACTGGACATGTTCTAAATGGATAGCCCACCAGCCTGTACTAAACCACTCGGAAGTTTCCTATTAATTTCACCAGCACCTACGTTAAGACCTCAGCAAACAATTGCAGAGTAAAAGTATAAACAACTCCACTGTATTGCAGATACCCCAACCCTGTGGTCACAGGGGGGGGGGGGGGGGGGGGGGGGGGGGTCTTCCCACTCAAAGGCAAAGAAAGGCTGGCTGGCCTGTGACAGCAGAGACAGAAGAAGCCATCCTTGAGATCAAGACAGGTGAACCAGCTTGCATAGCTGGGCAAGAGGCTCAGAAGTATGTAAGGGTTTGGGATCACTGGATGGATAGTGATCATTGTGTTGTTGATGGTGCAAAGATCCTGGTTATGAGAAAGTCGTTCCCTCCAGGTTTCTTAACTGGTAGGAGCAGAGTGTGGAGCAGTGAAGAGAGACTGACAATCAAAATTTGGGGGCCATGCAGGCATTGGATGTGGTCTCAAATTCCCAGGCATGCCTCCTGTGGTACTGGATATTGCCTCTCTCTGACAGGAGTGGCCCTTGGCTTCATGTCCACCATGATGGACCTGTGGTTTTTGGCCAAACCTGGGGGCCCCTTTTCTGCTCAGACAGCAGGAAACTCCTTTAGCAGGCTGATAGGATTTGTCTGTTCTCTCTCTGAATAGAGGCACACTTCATCTTCCCTGGACATGGTCACAGCCATCATCAGAGCTGATTGCCTCCACAGGATGAGGCTCGCATGCTTCCTGGGGGCAAAAGTAATTTGCACTCCAAGCTTTGTCAGTAAGTCTCTGCCCAGTAGGGGAATGGGACACTCCAGTAAGTACAAGAATTCGTGAGTCACTAGGGGGCCTTGCTGGCATGAGAGGGACTTGCAGAATGAGTGGGCAGTCCTGTCCCTTGTGGCCCTGATGATAGTTGCTGTTTGACCTGTGAAGGGAGTCTCAGGTGTGATTATCACAGAGCATTCAGCTCCGGTGTCCACCATAAAAGTCATTGATTGCCCCCTTACTTTCATGGCCACCATAGGCTGCCAGGAGACCAGGGTCAGGGAGTCTGGTCCTTCCTCATCTGATTCTGCTCCTACCAGGCTGATAAGGTCTTGGACGACTGGCTCAGGCTGGTACCTTCCTTTGTTGAGTTGATTGAACTTCTTTGACCATTCACACATCCTTCTGTGATGGGAGCATTCATTCTTCCAGTGTCCAATCTCTTTGCAATAGGTGCACTGGTCGAGATGTAGTAGTGGTCTCTTCTTCCCCTTCCAAGGGGGAACAGTCTGTTTCACTGGATCTGGGCTCCCCAGAGCAGCAGCCAGCAGTGACAGCTTCTATTTTACTCGCTTGTCAGCCATCCTTTTGGCTTCTCAGTGGTGGTTCACAAACACCTTGTTTGCATCCTCCAGCAGCTGAGTGGCATTCATCCCAGTGAAGCCCTCAAGTTTCTGGAGCTTATGTTAGATGTCAGCATAAGATTGAGCCAAAAACGCCACGTTGACCATGCATTGGTTTTCTCGCACTTCAGGGTCAAAAGGGGTGTACACTCAGAATGCTTCACACAGTCTCTCATAGAACTCCATGGGCGATTCACCTGGATTCTGGTGCACCTCTGTTGTCTTAGACATATTGGTTGGTTTTCTGGCTCCTGCCCTCAGTCCATGTAGCAGGGCTTGCCAGGACTTGTTGAGGGAGTCCTTCCCATCCAGGCCATTGAAGTCTCAGTGGTGCCAAATGTCTAATGTAGCCCCCCAGGGCCTAGGCTGCAGTATCTACTGTACCAACGGGTGCCTGCCCTTGAATCCATCTCTGAGCTTCTGAAAGGATTCAGCAGCATTTCTCAGTGTTGAAGAGAGCCAAGAGAAGATGGCAACAATTGTTCCGGGTAGGTTGGTGGGTGTGAAAAATAGACAAAAAGATCAATCATTGCCTGCAGTTTCCCTGAGTAAGATGGAGTGTGGTGTTTCCAGTTGAGGAGGTTGGTAGTGGTAAAGAGTTGGCAATAAAGGAATGGGCATCCTAGCTGGACAGAGTCATCCTCATTAATCTGGGGAGGGCCTCAGATCTCTTGTAAAGGCATCAGCAGGGCTGTAGGCTGTTGAGCTGGCTGGTTGTCTGAGCAAAGTTGCTGTGGGCTCAGAGGGTGCTCTGGATTTGGAGATGATGCAGACACAAATGGTGGAGGGCTGTCTGGTAAAGGGTGAGGAGGCTGAATGAGGACTGGAGAAGCAGTTGGAATGTAGGGCTGAGGCATAGGGGACTCTTCTTCAGGGTCCTCTTGATGGATAACTTTTTTGGCCCTCTCAGAGGGTGCTCTGGATTTGGAGGTGATGCAGACACAAATGGTGGAGGGCTGTCTGGTAAAGGGTGAGGAGGCTGAATGAGGACTGGAGAAGCAGTTGGAATGTAGGGCTGAGGCATAGGGGACTCTTCTTCAGGGTCCCCTTGGTGGATAACATTTTTTGGCCCTTCTTTGCCTTTTCTTGGAGCCAGCTGGGCCGCAAAGATCCTACAATGTCCCTGCCAGTTTGCTCAGAACTGAACCGAAGGAGTTAGCTGATTGGTGGTTTGCAACCAGGAGTCTATGTATGGAAACTGGTCTGGGTGCCCAGGGGTCCCTGTCACCACTCAGTATACAGTCTAACTGTAGGAAGGTCTAGAGTACCCTCTGCAGGCCAACCCACCCTGAAGGTGGGCCATTCCGACTCACACAGGGTGCAGAGCTTTCCCGAGGTCATCTTAACCCACTAGTCTCCAGAGAAGTTTTTCTTAAAATTTTTCATCATACAATCTAAAACAGTTGGCTTAGAGTAGCTTCCCTCATATTGATAAATGTAACCTACCTCTCTGACCAGGAAGGAGAGGGGAGAACATGGGAAGGGCCTCGTCTTAGGGCCTTATAGCCTAGGTAGCACTGACATCACCACTCCTGGAAAGCCCAGTATTCCCACACAGTGCAATTACGGGTCTCCTTGAAGATGACCCTGATCGCTAAATGCCTCAGGGAGACAGGACTGAAAGGAGGCAATCCCTTGTAATGGGATTCATGGAGGAATAATTTCAGGTGGGGCTCCGGAGGGGGTCTGGGGTGATTGACCCTCTCGAAGGCACTGAGCAAGAGAGAGCAGTATGCACACTCCTTGCCTAGGTGAAGGGCCTGAAACCCTTGGGGAATCAGGGAATCATAAGGAAAAGGTGAAAGAGGAAGGCAGCCTCATAATGAGAATCAAAAAGTATGCAGGAGCATGTCAGAGTGTGCCCCTCCACACCCGCTGGCTCAAGGGACCAAGAGAAAGGGAGGTACAGAACTGCCTGGCAAAAGAGAAAAGTTTTTTGAGGAAACTCAGTTTCTCAATAATTGGCTCAAAGAGTCAGCTGATGGAAAGGGAAAATGAGCATTCAGAATTTTAAGAAAATAATTTTGGCAGAGGGTTCTAGGGCAAAAGAGCCATTTGGACATACACAACTTCTAAATCAAATCAGTAACCAGATGTTCCCCCCCCCACCCCACCTCCCCACCCCCTGTGTATCCTTCCTTGTGTTGGTGGCACGTTACAAACAAGATAGTGTTTATTTAAATAATATAAAATTTAATAGTTGCAAATCAATTTACAATTTTGTCCATTTACCTTCTCTTTCTTTTATGTAATCTTCCAACCCCAGAGCCTATGGAGAAAACTCTAAATAACATAACTTATTTTCAAGTTACATAACATTGAAGAGGAGAGAAGCTCTATATTTTACTGTTACCTTATAGAGTTACATTACTGAAAAAGAGGCAAGGTTTTATAAAGCTCATTCTTAATTCAAGACGTCTGTTTATAAACAGTCTATAATTCACTAAATTTCACATAGTTCCTGAAAGTTAATTTAGTGGCTAGAATACTGAAAAAATAATTAAAATTTTTAAAACTTTAATTAAAAATAAAAGCTCAAACAGTAAAAGTGTTCTAACTTTCTCCAGAATTCATAATTCCTTGGGCATTAGTGTTTACTCATTAGTTTTTAATTTTCTCACACATAATCAGATAGTCTCCTGGAAGTCACGTATATAATTTGGGTTTTGTCCAGTCTTTAGCTCACTTTTCACTTAACTCTGCATAGTTTTCTATGTCTCTTTCCCCTCTTTCCTACTCTAGTTCACCCACTTAAGAGCCCACATTACCAGTCTACACTTCCGTTCTTAGTTTCGCCATATTCTTACAACAGGTGGTATACAGAAACCCTTAAATTTGAGAGGCTGCTGTTCCTTTTACAAAAGCAAAATTTCGTTTCATTGTATTTAACATCCTGCATCTTGCCCAAGAAATCAAGACTACAATTGCTTCCTCCATCTCAGACACAGGCTTCTAGTCAAACTTCTCCACAGGACAGCTGCACAAACTGTCACATCCCCTCTGAGTCGTTCCCCAGCCCGTCCAAGTCAAGGAGCCAGCTTCTTAGTCTCTCCCCCTCTCTGCAGGCAGCTCCTGGCTCACCCAGCTTCACATTTCTGCTGCAGAGACAGACTTACCTTCCTAGAAATGTTTTCCTTAATGTAGTGAAGACTGTCTGAGCCCAGGTGTCTCAGACTCACCACAAGAAGATCATTTTGTTCTTCTTTTCACCCCAGGTCTCTAAACCAAATGCTCTGCATTTGCTAAATAACTGCAGAGCTGTTTTGTCTTTTTGTTCACCAAGGACATAGGACATGGAAAGGGCACACAGCCTGCCTGCTCCAGAGGCCCTCCCTCCCGGGAGCCCGGATCACTCACTGAGGAGGAGGCTGGTGAATCCCAGGAGCCTGGAGGCCCCGCAGAGGTGGGGGTCTTCTGGGCACGGCCCCATCACAGGCTGCCTGCCAGCCTGTGAGGCTGCAGAGGAAGCATCTAGGAGGAGCAGAAAGAGAGAAGGGAGCGTCACTCAAAGGGAACTAATGTTTTCTCCACTCCACCCTTAGGGCGGGGCTGACATTTAAATTTATGGGGTCGCAAAGAGTCAGACACAACTGAGGGATTGAACTGAACTGAACTGGACATGTTCTAAATGGATAGCCCACCAGCCTGTACTAAACCACTCGAAAGTTTCCTATTAATTTCACCAGCACCTACGTTAAGACCTCAGCTAACAATTGCAGAGTAAAAGTATAAACAACTCCACTGTATTGCAGATACCCCAACCCTGTGGTCACATCAGGCTGGATAAACTCTGGAAAAAAATTTCCCAACGTATCAGCCACTGTCCCATTCCACTATACAGCCTCAAGCAAGTCACCTGAGTCCACTCTGTGCTTCCAGAAACTGCTCTGCTGCATCTCAGACAAGAGAATATCCAATACTGCTTTATTCCCTCCAACACCATCTAGTTAGGGAGGAATGAATCCTTCGGTCAGAAACTTCTGTAAGGAGTCAAAATCCAGGCAACTCGCCCTCTGGTCACTCTCAGGGTGATGAGGAGAGCAAGCCTCATATTTTTTTCTCTACTCTTGGAAGTACTGTGAGGGCTGTGTGCATCTGCTCCAGGGTTGGGGAGGGAGGAGGAGCCTAGAGAAACAGCAATGCAGCTACAGGCCCGGGTCACTGGGAGAGAGCCAGACAACAAATATTCCAACATTCCACATTGGCAGAACACCAGGGACTTTTTCAAAATCCAGATATCTAAGGTCACTTCAACATGTCAGCCAGCTATCCTGTGTAGCTGGAAAGCTAAATCTTTATCAACACCCCCAACTTGTCTAGGTCTTATTACAAATTTCAAATTTATAGATTTATAAAAGACAGATATCATTACAATTATCCTCCTGTTTGACACATGTGGAAACAGGATCCAACAAATTTAGTGAATAAACCCAAGGTTGGAAAGTCAACACGTAGTACTGCATGGCCTGGGACCAGGTCCCTGCACTTTCGGCCCACTGGCCTTTAGAGACCCAAGTCCCTCTCAGTGCAATGAATCTCATACACAAGATGATTTCAGCCCTTGAGAAGTCACGTGTTGGGGGAGGGAGACCTAGCCTGGTCCAGGGCAGACCCTCACCTTCCTTGCATCATTCCAGGCAGGAAAACTAAGACGTATGGCTACATCTCAGCAGCCTCTGAGATCAAGGCAGCCCTTGACCAATCACTGTTATCTCCGCTTGCACTCAGTGGGTCACAAACAGCCCAACCCAAACTTGCAAAGGCTGGTCTGAGAAACTGCAGTTGGTCTGTCTCCTAGGTCTGGCCCTCATTGTTCTGTGACCTGCAGGCTAGTGGATCCTGCCCTACTTCCCTGGGCAGTGAATGCTCTCCTCCTAGGGTGCCTTATGGTCCAGATTTCACAAGGTCTTTTCATCTCTGTAGGGAAAGAGCAAACTAGCCAAGATGGCAGTGATCGAGCTCTCTTGCTGCACAGCCTCTTGCCCCACATTTTGTAATATATGTATGTAACAGTTGAGATCATTTATAGCACTGTGCATGCACATCACGATGTACCCGCTTGGCCACAGGCCACTTTTGTTCCATAAGCTTATGCTATGTCCACTGGGTCAACCACAAGAGGAAAGACTATAGTGTGTCTGCTGCTATGGCTGCTGTGCCAGTCAGGATAGGATAAATGTGTTTACAGTTCCTATGACTCCTTGAGCTTTCTTCCAGCTTCCCCACTCATGCCTTGCCTACCCTGGGTTCAGCAAACAGTGAGACACAGAGAGACAGTTTAACATCCTTTCTATCAGTCATACCAAGTACATTACCTTTTAAACCTGAAGAAGCCCTGCCCACCCATCCAGTGGAGAGGTTGCTCTCACCCTGTGCTTGCGCCCAGCTCCTGGGAGGGCTGCCATCCAACCTGTTTGTCCATGACTCACCCCAGCCACAACATGTAGCTTCTTTCTGCTGGGCTTCCTTTACCTCTAAGATTCCCTGGTGATTTTTGGCTGGATTGGTTGCCAGCATCTCTCTTCTGTCCAGGAGGAGAGGACAGACTACAGTACCCAGCACAACCATCTTCCCACAACAGGCATTCGGACCACATTAATCTACCCCACAGGGAAATGGTGGGCTCCTCAGATCCCTACTCAGAGCCCCTGATAACATGCCCACAGGATTTTGAAACCCACAGAGGGAAGGAGAGTCCCAGCAGATGCAGATAACTGGGAAAAACCTCCCCATTTTAGGGGTCAAACCTCATCCTTTACCAGCCTAAGTAAGAACTCCATCAGCTTCCTGCCTGCACACCTGCCCACTCCATGGAGTAAGACCCTTTCCTCCCACTTACTGTCAAATGTCTGCTGATCATTCCAGATGCAGCTTGGATGGTGTCCTGGGAGTCTCCCATCCTGCCCCAGATGAAATTAGGTCCCTCTTGCTGCTAGGCTCCCACAGCAGTTCAGCAGGACATTGGTACTTGTGATATAACCAGGCAACACTTGCTCTTGCCCTTCCCTTGTGATACAGAATGCAGTTCCTGTGAATAGAGGCGGCAAGGAGACCCCACTCTCAGTCTGGTGCCAATGATGAATCAGCAGCTGAGAGTGGGTGCCCTATTGACTCACCCTGATCCCAGCCCCCCTGTGAGGACCCTGGGGGTCACATGTGCTCTTGAACAAGAGAGGCAGCTTTCAGCTAAGCAGCCCATGGCACCTGTGACAGGTTTCCAGTAAGCAAATATTTACTAAGCACACCTGTGTCTCTCATCACTGCCATGGTCTTCTTCCTGTCCAGGTCACCATCTGCTGTGGTCCCTGGGACCTGAGATGACCTCACCCAGCACCTTCCTTCTGACAGACACTTGCCCCCCAAGGACTCTGGGTGCTGAGAAAAATGAAGGTGAGCTCCTCCATGGCCATATTTTCACAGACCTGTTCTAGTGGTGCTGAAAATTCATCCCAAGAACATCCACCCCTCATGAGGATAATCTGTAATTCCACAGTGCTATCCTCAGAAATTCAAGTCTGAAAACTAAATTCTTACAGTATTCAAGAACCACCAAACTCTTGGAGACACACTCATGTTGACAAAATCAAAACAATGGCGACCTATAAAGAGGAATGTCAAGTTATTGTAATAAAAATCTGGGGCTAGGTTCCCTTCCCATGAACAGGCTCTCTCCCCAGCAATAAGGAGGTTTGCTGGCACAGACCCCACAATGTTCATGATAGGGGCTTCTTTCTCCCTCATTTTGAAACTTCCTGATCCAACTAAAAACACTTTTCCATGGGCAGATTGCTGTGACCCCAATTCTTTTAATAAGAACAGTGTGGAAAAAGGGAAAGAGTAATTTCACAGTAGATAAGTCTGAGGAACACTCCCTGAATTCAGCCAGATGATGAAGGTCAGTATACGCTGTGGTATATCATGGTGATTGTATGTACCCTTGATATGATGCAATGAAAATAGCACTTCTTCTGTGGTCCTCCTCCTCACTCTCAAACCCCCTGGTCTAATTATGAGAGAAACACTGGAAACTTCCCAGTTGAGGGATATGCTACCAAACACCCAACCAGGGCTCCTCAAAACTGTCATGAGAAAAAAGAACAGCTGAGAAACAGTCACAGCCCAGAGGAGCCCAAGGAGACATGGTGATTAAATACAAGATGATGTCCTGAATGAGATCCTGAAACAAAAGAGGACATTGGATAAAATGGAAAACATCTGAGTAAAGTATCAACTTTTATTTAAAACGTATCAATCTTAGTTTAATAGAACCAAATGTTAGGAGTATAAGGTGCTGATAATGTTGCAGGAAGGGGGACCCCAGAGTCTGAGGGTGGCTCTCGTCTAATACTCGGAAAAGAATTGTCCGAGGAGACACATATGCCGACAAAGCAAGACTTTATTTGGAAAGGGGCACCTGAATGGAGAACAGCAGGGTAGGAGAACCCAGAGAACTTCTCTGCCAAGTTGCTTGCAGTTTTATGGTGACAAGATTAGTTTCTAGGTTGTTTCTGGCTAATCATGTTGATTCTGGGTACATCCTGGAGGAACCTACACCACTCAGTCAAGATGGATTCCAATAGGGAGGTTGGTAGGACAAACGAGCTAACGTATCCTCTCTCCTTTTGACCTTTCCCAACTTCTTCAAGCTGGTGGTGACTTGTTAGTTCCCTGTTTCTTATCTCCTGTCATAAAATAACTCATGCAAATGTTTACTATGGTGCCTGGTCCGGGCTGGCCGTTTCAGAGTTTCATCTAACAATAACAGGGGAAACTGTATATAAGGTATATGGGAACTCTCAGTACAATTTCCCGAATTTTTCTGTTAATCTAGCAGATTTCTAAAAAATAAATTTTACTAAAACAAAAACTGCTACCTTCCTGAGCTCATATCCCTTCTGGTTACAACTGCTCAAGAAAGGCATGTTCCTCACTATTTCCACAAAGGCCAGCAAGATCTATGTGTGACTCTCTTCCTCTATTTATACAGGAATACTTGTTTTCAAATAAACCCTGACCCTATGAAAGCAGAATTGAAAACCCCATTTGGTTTCTCTCCCCAGGCCTAGCTCACAGATGCTTATACAACATTCATTCAGCAGATGTTTACTGAGCCCCTCCTAGATATCTGTCATGTGCCAGATGCTCATAATGCACAGTAAACACCATGTCCCCATTCCTTGTCTGGACAGAGACCATACCACAGTGGGGAACAGATGTTAAACAAGGAAATATCTTATGTAGCTATCATGGCAGTTGCAGAGAAGAGAAAGTACAAGGTGCTGGGAGGGGAGGAGGGCACTTAAGGGGCAGGGAGGCCCCTCTGAGGAAGGATGACTAACTCAAGGCCTATAGATTCTGGTGGCCATGAGCTCCACATGGGCAATCCCAGTGGGTTGATCCCTGTCTTCACCTTACTGACTTTTGGCACAGTTCATCACTGCTTTTTTCAAGAAACCTTCTTTACGTGGCTTACTGGACACCAGCGTCTCCTGATTTTCACCCTGTCTCATTGGCCACTCCTTCTCAGCCTCCCCTATCTGACTATGACCTTCTGAGGTCCAAAACTTGTTCCCTGGACCACTTCCCTGTCTACACAAATCTTTCTCCTGAACTCCAGACCCATGTGTACAATTGCCAACTTGAAAACCCAATGTGAAGGTCCTGTACATCACAAACTCCAATTCCCTGCCTGAGTCCCCAGACTGCTTCTTCCCTGGTGGTCCTTATCTCAGGAAATGGCACTGTCAATCATCATAGTGCTCATGCCTAATTCCTGGTTTTCACTCAGACTCCACATCTGACCCATCAGAAAATCCTGCTACCTCTCCATAATATTTCATGGATCCACCCCCTTCTCCATCCTAAAGGAGATCAGTGCTGGGTGTTCAGTGGAAGGACTGATGTTGAAGCTGAAACTCCAGTACTTTGGCCACCTGATACAAAGAGCTGACTCATTTGAAAAGAGTCTTGCCTGATGCTGGGAAAGATTGAGGGCAGGAAGAGAAGGGGATGAAAGAGGATGAGACAGTTGGATGGCATTACCAACTCAATTGACATGGGTTTGGGTGGACTCCGGAGTACTTTGGCCACCTGATACAAAGAGCTGACTCATTTGAAAAGAGTCTTGCCTGATGCTGGGAAAGATTGAGGGCAGGAAGAGAAGGGGATGAAAGAGGATGAGACAGTTGGATGGCATTACCAACTCAATTGACATGGGTTTGGGTGGACTCCGGGAGTTGGTGATGGACAGGGAGGTCTGGCGTGTTGCCGTTCATGGAGTCACAAAGAGACGGACATGACTGAGCAACTGAAGTGAACTGAACTGAACCCCCTTCTCACCACTTCCTCTACTTCCACTGTAAGCTGGACTCTTGCTGGTGCCTCCCAACTCA
>SJYT01074049.1:15045-30561 GCA_006410635.1 Cephalophus harveyi | reverse complement strand
TGCCTCCTGAGAAATCTGTATGCAGGTCAAGAAGCAACAGTTATAACTGGACATAGAACAACAGACTGGTTCCAAACTGGGAAAAGAGTACATCAATGCTATATATTGTCAACCTGCTTATTTACCTTATGCAGAGTACATCATGCGAAATGCTGGACTGGATGAAGAACAAGCTGGAATCATGATTGCCAGAGGAAATATCAATAACCTCAGATATGAAGATGATACCACCCTTATGGCAGAAAGCAAAGAGGACCTGAAGAGCCTCTTGATGAAAGTGAAAGAGAGTGAGAAAGCTGGCATAAAACCCAACATTCAAAAACCTAAGATCATGGCATCCAGTCCCATCATCTCATTGCAAATAGATGGGGAAACAATGGAAACAGTGACAGATTTTATTTTCTTGGAATCCAAAATCTGCAGATGGTAACTGCCCACCATAAAATTAAAAGACATTTGGCTCCTTGGAGGAAAAGCTATGACCAACCTAGACAGCATATTAAAATGCAGAAACCTTACTTTGCCAACAAAGGTCTGTCTGGTCAAAGCTATGGTTTTTCCAGTAGTCATGTATGGATGTGAGAGTTGGACCATAAAGAAAGGTGAACACCAAAGAATTGATGGTTTTGAACTGTGGCATTGGAGAAGACTACTGAGAGTCCCTTGGACTGCAGAGAGATCAAACAAGTCAATCCTAAAGGAAATCGGTCCTGAATATTCATTGGAATGGCATCACTGACTCAATGGACGTGAGTCTGAGCAAGCTGCAAGAGTTGGTGATGGACAGGGAAGACTGGTGTGCTGCAGTCCATGGGATCACAAAGAGTCAGACATGACTAAGTGACTGAACTTAAGTGAACTGATTCATTAGAAGGACTGATGCTGAAGCCCCAATACTTTGGCCACCTGATGCAAAGAACTGACTCACTGGAAAAGATCCTGATGCTGGGAAAGAATGAAGGCAANGTTACCTGTGCTTCTCACCAAACTGACTAAAATCAGAAGTTCCCACGACCCCTTCCTACGCTTTGATTAATTTGTTAGAGTAGCTCACAGAACTTAGAAAAACCATTTGCTTATAACAGGATAAAACTCAGGAACAATGAGGTGGATAAGATGCACAGGACAAGGCACAGGAAAGGGCAAAGGGCCTCCATTTGCTACTCTTCCCAAATATCTATGTATTTATCAATCTGGGAGCTCTCTGAACCATGTCCTTTGGATTTTTATGAAACTGAGGACCACTGGCCAAATATTATAACAAAAGCTTCTCCCATTGCTCGTACTGCTCAGGAAATGCCAATGATTTTAGAAGCCGTGTGCTAGAATAGGGTCAGAGACCAGGTAGATACTTCTGATTATAAATCAGAATCTCACACTGTGTAATACTGAAGAAGGGGCAGTATGCATTGTGAAAGGAGTCCCCAGCCCTGTGGACACTGTCTGCTGCTGCCAAGTCACTTCAGCCGTGTCCGACTCGGTGCAACCCCACAGACGGCAGCCCACCAGGCTCCCCCGTCCCTGGGATTCTCCAGGCCAGAACACTGGAGTGGGTTGCCATTACCTTCTCCAATGCATGAAAGTGAAAAGTGAAAGTGAAGTCGCTCAGTCGTGTCCGACATTGTATGACAGCTGTGTAAAATCTTCAAAACCTGCTATGACAAAGCTGGACAGTCATCTGTCACTGGGTCTCAATCAAACAAACGATTTTGTTTCCACAGCTAGAGTCTGGTATGGTAATTCTAATCTTCATTATTATTTCCATTTTACTAGTATAAAAGAATGCTGTTTGCACAAATCCCCTAGGACAGAAAACAATAAGTGTGCATTACAAATGAAATAAGCTCACAGCTTATTTTGAACGGTTATGTGCCAGACACTTCACTTAGCACTTTCATTTAAGTAATTTAACTCTTACAATCTGAGAGTGAGAAGTAGGTTTTTATTATCCCTACTTTCCAGCTGAAGGAAAAGATGTCTCCACAGGTAAATAAGTTTTCTGAGACCATCTACCAGAACAGTAGCAGACTGGAAATTCCAACCTGTCTGACTCTAGAGCTCAGGTTTTAAACAGCTGTCCTACTCTTTTTGAATTCAAAAATTGATCTTAGGTGCTACTGTTAATAATTCACATGTATGTCACCACAATTCAAAAATTGCTTGGTAATATTAGAAACTACTCTTAAACTATTTGGTCAAAAAGGACTACAGCTAGTGCAATCTGGTGTGGCTCTCTATTTAATTAAACAACTACCTGGCTTCATGAGGTAACCAATTACATCAGTTGATTAATATTTATTTGCATAATTATGGCAGTGATTTAAAAAAGGAAGGATGTATGGAGGGAGGGAAGGGGGGAAAGGAGGGAAGGACAGAAAGAAGGAAGTGATGGAGAAAAGGAGGGAATGAGAGATAAAAGAGGCAAGAGGAAGGAAGGGAAGAGGAAATATTAATACACTGATGAATGCCAACCCTGTGTGAATGCTAATATCCATTCTGAATCCACTTTGTAATTTCCTTCTATTCTGTGGATCTCTTCACTCCATAAGTCAAAACATTTCACTCCACACACCATGAGGATTATAAATTATGACTATTCATGACAGGACTGATTAACAGACATACTCGATACTCTTCCAGGAGACCGAATATTTTTTTAATACTAAGATAAAGGTTTTAAATGTCACTTTTCTCATTTCCATGTGACTTATGTATTTGCTAAATCACCCTTCATTGCACAAAACCACTGTACCAGAAGTTTGGTGATGAAGGAAAGACACCACTGTTAATAGCTTTGTTAATCTTGACAACTTATATTTTAACACNGGTTTTTATTATCCCTACTTTCCAGCTGAAGGAAAAGATGTCTCCACAGGTAAATAAGTTTTCTGAGACCATCTACCAGAACAGTAGCAGACTGGAAATTCCAACCTGTCTGACTCTAGAGCTCAGGTTTTAAACAGCTGTCCTACTCTTTTTGAATTCAAAAATTGATCTTAGGTGCTACTGTTAATAATTCACATGTATGTCACCACAATTCAAAAAATGCTTGGCAATATTAGAAACTACTCTTAAACTATTTGGTCAAAAAGGACTACAGCTAGTGCAATCTGGTGTGGCTATTTAATTAAACAACTACCTGGCTTCATGAGGTAATCAATTACATCAGTTGATAAATATTTATTTGCATAATTATGGCAGTGATTTAAAAAAGGAAGGATGTATGGAGGGAGGGAAGGGGGGGAAAGGAGGGAAGGACAGAAAGAAGGAAGTGATGGAGAAAAGGAGGGAATGAGAGATAAAAGAGGCAAGAGGAAGGAAGGGAAGAGGAAATATTAATACACTGATGAATGCCAACCCTGTGTGAATGCTAATATCCATTCTGAATCCACTTTGTAATTTCCTTCTATTCTGTGGATCTCTTCACTCCATAAGTCAAAACATTTCACTCCACACACCATGAGGATTATAAATTATGACTATTCATGACAGGACTGATTAACAGACATACTCGATACTCTTCCAGGAGACCGAATATTTTTTTAATACTAAGATAAAGGTTTTAAATGTCACTTTTCTCATTTCCATGTGACTTATGTATTTGCTAAATCACCCTTCATTGCACAAAACCACTGTACCAGAAGTTTGGTGATGAAGGAAAGACACCACTGTTAATAGCTTTGTTAATCTTGACAACTTATATTTTAACACAGTTCTTTAGAATTGTTAGCATTATGTCTAGAACTGATTCTAATATAATGCTATATAACTGAAAAGATGCACCTTTGTACTTATTTTTTTCCTTTTAACTTGGAGGGGGCTTCACCCCTGCAATTTACAAGGTGGTATTTGTTAATAATGATAACATATAAAAAGCATGCTACATAATAACATCAATAAACACAAATAAATCTTGTTTTATATTAATGAGTTGGAGGCTCTCCAGACAATTTTGGTATTGTGCATGTCTTAATAAACTAAGAACTCCAGAGACCTCTCTGAGTTCTCTATACTGCATTTAGGTATAATCAGTGCTCTTCTGTCACAGAGCACACAGCTCTATATTAAGCCAAAGCAGCTTTCTCTGCAGAAATATGTCACTGTCATCAACTCAAACATGAATATTCAAGACTAGGAAAGACTGTTTCCTTGTGGAAGATGATCTGTGAGTGGTGATGTATTTGGCAGATATTCCTCAATCTCCATGTTTCTTTGAGTCATACCTTGCTCATTCTGGCAGACAGCCTTCAGGATGCGATGTCCAGGGCCACACTTGCCATGGTCAGGGATACAGATCCCTTCTGACACCAGCCACTGATAACATACAGGATCCTCACATGGAACAGATTCCACCAAGTGAGGGCAACGGCCCGCAGGCCCCGTTGATTCCATGAGGACATGGCGCTGTCTCATTCTAAAACCTAAAATAAAAAAAAGAACAAAGGGTTCTGAGGATTCCATCCTGATCTAGCAAAGGAAAAGAAGCAGCAGCTGGGAAATTGATGAAACTTTTATTTATACATCTACAGCTCAAAAGAAGAGAAGTTAAAGGCAAGGAGAAAAGGAAAAATATACCCATCTGAATGCAGAGTTCCAAAGAATAGCAAGGAGAGATAAGAAAGCCTTCCTCAGCGATCAATGCAAAGAAATAGAGAAAAACAATAGAATAGGAAAGACTGGAGATCTCTTCAAGAAAATTAGAGATACCAAGGGAACATTTCATGCAAAGATGGGCACAATAAACAACAGAAATGGTATGGGCCTAACAGAAGCAGAAGATATTAAAAAGAGTTGGCAAGGATACACAGAAGAACTATACAAAAAAGATCTTCATGACCCAGATAACCACAATTATGTGATCACTCACCGAGAGCCTGACATCCTGGAATGTGAAGTCAAGTGGACCTTAAGAAACATCACTGTGAACAAAGCTAGTAGAGGTGATGAAACCCCAGTTGACCTTTTAAAATCCTAAAAGATGATGCTGTGAAAGTGCTGCACTCAATATGCCAGTAAATTTGGACAACTCAGCAGTGGCCACAGGACTGGAAAAAGGCAGTTTTCATTCCAATCCCAAAAAAAGGCAGTGCCAAAGAATGCTCAAAATACCACACAACTGCACTCATCTCACATGCTAGTAAAGTAATGCTCAAAATTCTCCAAGCCAGGCTTCAACAGTACATGAACCGAAGAAAAGGCAGAGGAATCAGAGATCAAATTGTCAACATCTGCTGGATCACAGAAAAAGCAAGAGAGTTTCAGGAAAGCTTCTACTTCTGCTTTATTGACTACAGTCAAAGCCATTGACTGTGTGGATCAAAACAAACTGTTGAACATTCTTAAAGAGATGCGAATACCAGATCAACTTACTTGCCTCCTGAGAAATCTGTATGCAGGTCAAGAAGCAACAGTTATAACTGGACATAGAACAACAGACTGGTTCCAAACTGGGAAAAGAGTACATCAATGCTATATATTGTCAACCTGCTTATTTACCTTATGCAGAGTACATCATGCGAAATGCTGGACTGGATGAAGAACAAGCTGGAATCATGATTGCCAGAGAAATATCAATAACCTCAGATATGAAGATGATACCACCCTTATGGCAGAAAGCAAAGAGGACCTGAAGAGCCTCTTGATGAAAGTGAAGGAGAGTGAGAAAGCTGGCATAAAACCCAACATTCAAAAACCTAAGATCATGGCATCCAGTCCCATCATCTCATTGCAAATAGATGGGGAAACAATGGAAACAGTGACAGATTTTATTTTCTTGGAATCCAAAATCTGCAGATGGTAACTGCCCACCATAAAATTAAAAGACATTTGGCTCCTTGGAGGAAAAGCTATGACCAACCTAGACAGCATATTAAAATGCAGAAACCTTACTTTGCCAACAAAGGTCTGTCTGGTCAAAGCTATGGTTTTTCCAGTAGTCATGTATGGATGTGAGAGTTGGACCATAAAGAAAGGTGAACACCAAAGGTGAACACCACATTCTTTGGTGGTTCTGATGGTTTTGAACTGTGGCATTGGATACTACTGAGAGTCCCTTGGACTGCAGAGAGATCAAACAAGTCAATCCTAAAGGAAATCGGTCCTGAATATTCATTGGAATGGTATCACTGACTCAATGGACGTGAATCTGAGCAAGCTGCAAGAGTTGGTGATGGACAGGGAAGACTGGAGTGCTGCAGTTCAGGGGATCACAAAGAGTCAGACATGACTAAGTGACTGAACTTAAGTGAACTGATTCATTAGAAGGACTGATGCTGAAGCCCCAATACTTTGGCCACCTGATGCAAAGAACTGACTCACTGGAAAAGATCCTGATGCTGGGAAAGAATGAAGGCAAGAATAAAAGGGGACAACAGAGAATGAGATGGTTGGATGGCATCACTGACTCAACAGACATGAGTTTGAGCAAGCTCCAAGAGTTAGTGATGGACAGGGAAGCCTGGCATGCTGCAGTCCATGGGCTCGAAAAAAGTTGGATATTAATAATCGACTGAACTGGCTGAAAGGTCAAAACCACATATTCTTTTAATGTGTTTTATTTTATGGGAAATTGGGAGATAAGGGGAAGAACGAAAGACAGAAGGGAAAAGAACTAGAGCAGGAAATCTGTCTTCCAAGAGTTTACAGTCTCGGAGTTGAAGAGGCCAGGCAGAATCAAATGCACTAATAAGTAGCAAATGTTCAAGGGCATCAGTAAACCAGTACAATTAAATGAAGACTCACAGACTCCTGATACTTGGGTGGGAAGATCCCCTGGAGAAGGAAGTGACAACCCACTCCAGTATTCTTGCCTGGGACATCTATGGTCAAAGGAGCCAAGCAGGCTACAGCCCATGGGGTCACAAAAGAGCTGGACGTGATTTAGTGACTAAACGGCAACAGAGAAATAGCCTGAACACAGATAAACCCCGTGTTCGTTTGTTCCTGTTTTCACTGTATGGAGGTGAAATGCATCTACATTTTGACACATTTCTGGTCGCTGTTTCAGGCCTTGAGAGTTCCCTGTATCACTCTCTTGAGATTTCCAGGTCAGCTTGCCCCGTGAAGGCTGGACTATTTGGGGCTGCATGCCCCACCCCGGCTAGACATAGGTCTCTGGACAATTACTCAGTTTCTCAAAAATGTTTCATGGAACTAGGGACCAAAGTTATGCCATAATAAGGGTGTGAATGGACCTTCCATGCTACAAGTCTACAGAGTCACAAACTCATCAGATACAAATGGAGGGATACGGGTCAACCATGCTGCATGCCCCACCCCGGCTAGACATAGGTCTCTGGACAATTACTCAGTTTTTCAAAAATGTTTCATGGAACTAGGGACCAAAGTTATGCCATAATAAGGGTGTGAATGGACCTTCCATGCTACAAGTCTACAGAGTCACAAACTCATCAGATACAAATGGAGGGATACAGGTCAACCACCAGACTGTAGGAAGTGGTGAAGTCTGTGGGAAAATGGAGGACATGTACTGAATTTAAAGTGTACGGATATCAGTCAGGGTCCACTGACAGTTACCACAAGAAAATGTGAACCCTCTGTTGTCAAATCTTCTGATTTTAAGAAGCCAGAAATCTAAGCTATGTTCAGCTTTTATATGAAATCTATTTTTAAATGATGGAAACAAATTTATGTTTTTAAAAGCCACATAAGTTTTAAAATGTGACAGAGAACAAGATGTAACCCTTTTGTTTTTGAGTTTTCCATTTCTGGCCTTGAGGATATATCACTTCTAAAAGTTAGGCCTGGGACTTCCCTGGTGGTCCAGTGGCTAAGGCTCCACAATCCCAATGCAAGGGGCCCAGGTTCTATCAGTGGTCAGGGAACTAGATCCCACATGCTGCAAGTAAAGAGGGCTTCCCAGGTGACCCAGGGGTAGAGAATCCATCTACCAATATAGGAGAAACAAGAGACATGGGTTCAATCCCTGGGTCAGGAAGATCCCCTGGAGAAGGAAGTGGCAATCCACTCCAGTATTCCTGCCTGAAAAGTCCTGTGGACAGAGGAGCCTGGTGGGCTACAGTCCATGAGGTTGCAATGAGTCCAACACGATTTAGTGATTGAACTCAAGCACACACATGTCAACTGAAAGATCCCACATGCTGCACCTAAATATCCAGTTTGCCACAACAAAGAGCAAATATCCCACGTGCTGCAACTTACACTGGCAGAGCCAATAAATACATAAATATATCTTTTTTAAAAAAAAGAGCTAGGCTTACCTCCCATGGATCTCATATTTTACTGCCCATCTTTTCATTCTCCAAATTCAATCAACAGATTTAATTCCTCTTTCAAAAAAAATGAAACCCAATCTTATTATAAAATAGCATCTTAAGACGTGATTATTCAATTATTCCTTGGGATAGGTAAAAATATAAAAAGATAGATAGGTAAGCAGATAGACTTAGCTAGGAAGATAGAACGCCTGAGAACACTGAACTTAGAACTGAAGACTGTGATAACCTACAAGAGAAGGGGAGAAAGACACGTCCGGGTGCATGAGCATTAACTAAGCCAGGTGTACATCTATCAGTTTGCCAGGACTGTGTCTATTTTCCCACAAGAAAGGATAGAAAGCTCAAGATGTAGTTGGCAAAAGACTGGCTCCTGTAAAGTAGTCAAGGAGGGTGGAACAAATGGACACATGTTTTTAGGCCACAAGAGGGAGCCGAGCTCCCTTAGAATATTGCAGGGTTGGGTAAGTGTTTTAGAGACACAGTCCTAAGGGCTTTATTTGTTTTCTTTGTCTAGGGCTAACCCATCAGCCCCCTTTAAAAAAGACTCTTAGACACTTACTTTGTGGAATGGCCACCTGTGGGGAGGCATCAGTCAATCAGAGACCATATCTTCCAGGCATGGACAGTATTAAGGTCAGAGGCAATTAAAGCAGTAGATGGCTTCTACCACACTTCATACCTCCAAGCCTATGTCATTAATTAGTCAAAATAAAACCTGCAGAAGAGTTCAGCTCCCTTCCCAGGCCACCTTGAGAAGAGCAGCAGGAAACATACAGGACTGAACTCTATTTGATGGACATCATCCTACAATGACCCTCTGAGCCCTCCGTGCCACACAATTTAGATGACCTCTGTTCTTTCATGGAAGACCCACATGCTGCTTATTTATTGTCTTACGCCTGTGCTTGTTTTAACTTTATATGTTTCAGCAGGATGCGGCCTGGGTCTCCATGATTTATGATGTTTGACAATCGGCTCAGAAACTTAGCCATCTTTACGGAAGGAGGCTGGCTGTCCTATTACCTAGAGCTCAACGCCATTGAGGGGCAGGTGCAGTTTTCCTCTATAAATCAAGTTGCATCCATCTCACCATAAATCTATAGATTATACCTCCTCAGTCAATAAATTCTTTCATTTTTTCATTTGTTTTGCCCTTGTCCTGACTCTAACCAGGATCACATCAAAGCACAAGCTCAGCATAAAACAAAACCCTTGGATTCTCTTGTTAGCACTTAGCTTTAATCACACATTGGTGTTCATGGCTGCAACAGATGTCAGGCTTCCCCTGGGAGCTTCTGTTCTAAAAGAAACACAACTGCCAAGTCCATGGTGGCTGGGGCCAGCCAACCACTTACCTTCATTTACTGAATTTCATACTAATCACAGAGTATCCCTCAATATACATTAATTGCCATAGGTAGATCAGAGTAATATACTGTGGAAAGTCACAGGAGGAACAGAAAACATAAACCCACTTTTCACAGAGCATACAGTCCAAGAAGGCAAAGAGCACATATGTTAACTAAGCATTACCCTACACCAAGCCACTTTCGTTCTATTACTCAAAATTAATGAATCCCCTAAACTATGTCATTATGCTCATTTACACATGTGAAATTAAGACTAGATGATACCTTATTACTTCTCTTATGATACATTGCTGATTAAGTGGGTATGTATTAAGGATAAATTAGGCTCAGATTAACATATACATACTACAATATATAAAACAGATAATCAATAAGGACTTACTGTATAGCACAGGGAACTATACTCAATATTCTGCAATTATTGTATACCTATAAAGGAAGAGAATCTGAAGAATATACACATGCACACATATATACATACATATATCACTGCATATATAGACATATACTTAACTGTATATAGATGTATATATGTAAAGCTGTGCTATATACCTGAAACTAGCACAATGCAGTAAATCAACTACACTTCAATAAAAAATGGATATGTATGAAATCCAGCTGAGGTCTTCTTGATTTGTGACCTCTTTACAAGAAAGGTTTCAATTCAGCACTTTATGACATGTTCTAGCCCCACTTCACAATGGAGAAGGAAATGGCAACCCACTCCAGTGTTCTTGCCTGGAGAATCCCAGGGACGGGGGAGCCTGTTGGGCTCCTGTCTATGGGGTCGCACAGAGTCGGACACGACTGAAGCGACTTAGCAGCAGCAGCAGCAGCCCCACTTCAAACAGTGAATATGAAAGCTACCATGTATCATTTCCTTAAAATAAGGTTGTACAGATTAGATAGCTGAATTTTAGGTGCTGGGTAGCAAGAAAGAGTTCTAATCATTACTTTCTGACCAGAGCTTAAGTTCACCTTTAGTGAAACTAATATTTAAGGGTTTTCTTTCCCCCTTTGGACCCAAGGATTTGGTATGTAATCTACTATTTTAGTGCTATTCTCCTGAGGAAAATTAGAAAAGAGTGATTTGTGAGATGGAGCGAGAAAGCGAAAGAAGCACAAATGGTAGAAGATAGGTCAATTTTTTTTTTTTAATTGAAGCCATAGAAAAATTAAAGGAGGCTCCAGAGGATCAATCCAGCTGTAAGGACCTATATCTTCACATGCTTGTAGCCCAAAATTGTCCATGTGAACTTCTACGAAACCACCATGGCCAATACTTGTCCCCCTACTAACTCCACCAGAACAGGCTTGAAGCAATACCCAGCAGGTTGACCAAAGATGAAATACAGAAGTTTATTCTCTAAGCATTCCATTTGCTCCTGAACTCTGCAGCCCTGGACACTGGGGAACAACTTTGAGTCAAAGAACCTGAGCAGATTGAATCTTTGATTCCAGCTCTTATCAGCTACCATTTCTGCAAATGTTGCATTTTATAGTATTGTTATAAGTTGACACCCTGTTATGAATACAGAAAATAAGAAGCCAAAGATCATGAGCATGAGAACCCTCAATGTTCAGAATGAGAAATAGGCATAGCCCCCTACAGGCTCCAACACACACAAACATGGAAAAAAGGAAAAAGAAAAAATATATATCTTACATATAATCTGTATCAAAGCAAACTTATTTCACAGACTTCTCATAATGGTGGAACTTTCTAGGAGGCATAGATGGAAATGAAAATTTTTTCCATCATTGTTACATAAGATCTAAAACATGTCAGCATTTCCCTACTTTAGCATATTATCTAAATTGATTTGTCTGAGAGCATAAAAGACTGTATTCATAAAGATAGTCGTAGGTTCTGTTTCATAGTGTCTTTTCCTATGAGGATTTTTAGAACATTAGGTGCTAGTCAATCCTAAAGAAAACCAACCCTGAATATTCCTTGGAAAGACTGATCCTGAAGCTCCAATGCTTTGGCCACCTGATGCGAAGACCTAACTCACTGGAAAAGACCCTGATGCTAGGAAAGACTGAAAGGGCAAAAGGAGAAGTGGGCAGCAGAGGATGAAATGGTTGGATGGCATCACCGATTCAATGAACAAGAATTTGGGCAAACTTTGGGAGGAGCCTGGTGCCTTGCAGTCCACAGAGTCACAAAGAGTCAGACATGACTTAGCGACTGAAAAACAGCAAGGTGTTATAATAGGGGTGGGGGTAAGGGATACTTTAGGATTCTCTGAAGTCCTACCTCATAAGCATTCCCTATTGAAGAACCATACCAAGAAGCCTCTATCAAATTCCTCTTTATAAAAACTTCTGTACACAAGGTTGCCTTTCTAGAATGTGTCTGTAAAAGGACAAGGATGTCATATAACTATATGTCTATGTATCAAAAATAATTTTTAAAAATGCATTATACCTATGGAGTTCACCCATCAGGAAGTTTCTCAGGCTATTTCTCTCTCATATACCTCTAATTATAACTCTCTGGGAGAATATCAAAGATAAAGCAATGAATGATAAAACGATCCAATTTAAATTCCTCTGAAAGTCATTCTAGCTTCACTTGACAAGCACTGGCCTGCCAAGCACTGTTCCCCTTGTCTGCCTGTCACAGAGCTGACGGAAGGCGTGAAGCCTGTGTACAATGGCAGGTTTTCTAATGTACTTTGAACAGCTAACAGCCACAAACCTCAGACGATGCCTGATTGAAGGATGTCTGCCTAAGAATAACAGCCACATGAAGATAATTTCTATAATAACTAATTTCTTCTATTAGATAATAAATCGTTTCCTGCTTTCCCATCCTTTACTACTTTATTTTTCTTTTTAATGTGAACAAAGGAAGCAAACCAAAGCAATAACACGTGATTGGAAAAAAGGCAAGTGAGAAGAAAAAGTCATAACCTCCAGCATCACACATTTATGTCTTGCACTGGTGGATGTGGTGGTTTTTTCTCCTCAAATCCTCCACCATCCACACAAAAAAGGGGTATAAAATATCTAGGAAAGTATGACTATACCAGGTTGCTGTGAGGAGGTTCACTGCATTTCTTTGGGGTAAGCAATTCAAATATGAAACTAAGCAGTTCAGTTTACATCCTAGAGTTGTGTCATGTTTAATGCATTAGCTCTGTATTCTAGCCTCTGTGGAATTCTCAACAACATTTAGTATGTGCCTATCAAAGACTCTGGCAGAAACCATGGCAGGACCACGGGGCACGCTGAGATTGAGAGGATCCCAGAACTCATGCTCATGATGACTTGGTAGAAATAACAAGATAACTTAGCCTTATCATAACACGCTTGGATTCCTTTTAGGCAGAGAATCATTTCCCTGGAGGGAAAATTCTATCTGTTATTCTTCCCAAGAGGGATGATAGGCAGGTGGTCCTGGAAGGTTTTAGCAAGATCTTAAAAATCAAAATTATCTCTGCTCTGGTGAAACATTTATGAAAGAGCACACTCTGAGACTCGAATAACAATCACTGAGGCTAATACTCTCTCTACTGGCTATGATTACTTAGTTCCTAGAGCAGGTCACTTAGCCTCAGTAATTCTCATCAACTCCAACATGCCTCCATACGCTGCAGGTGGCTGATGACACTACTACCTTCAGGTAAGAAGTTTTTATGTCTCTGTGCTTACCTTCAGTCCCAAAGGCTGAGCTTCTCTTTGAAAAATATATTGACGAAGGCAAAAAACACACATCCCAGTTACCTGGTGCTCTCAAGCTGTTCTTGGAACACCCTCCCCTTATCATACAACTGCAATCTACTTTTCCTTTCTCTCTAAAGATGACACACTGAAGCTAAACTGAATCCCATGCCCCACGCCGCATCTCCTTCATCAGCACAGCGATTCATACCCATAGCCAGTGGCTCCCATGGGCAGAGGGCTTCTCTGCTAAGCTCAGTGTTGGACTTCCGTCTCGATCCAAACTTCTTTAGACTTATGAGAAAAATCACTAACGAACCAGTGTTAGAAGGAACACTGGATTAAGCATGTTAACCCTGGCTTGGCCATTATTAAGTCTCTATCAGTTCAGTTCAGTCAGTCAGTCGTGTCCAACTCTTTGCGACCCCATGAATCACAGCACGCCAGGCCTCCCTGTCCATCACAATCTCCCGGAGTTCACTCAGACTCACACCAATCGAGTCCGTGATGCCATCCAGCCATCTCATCCTCTGTCATCCCTTCTCTTCCTGCTCCCAATCCCTCCCTGCATGAGAGTCTTTTCCAATGAGTCAACTCTGCGCATGAGATAGCCAAAGTACTGGAGTTTCAGCTTCAGCATCATTCTCTCCAAAGAAATCCCAGGGCTGATCTCCTTCAGAATGGACTGGTTGGATCTCCTTGCAGTCCAAGGCACTCTCAAGAGTCTTCTCCAACACCACAGTTCAAAAGCATCAATTCTTCTGTCCTCAGCTTTCTTCCCAGTTCAACTCTCATATCCACACATGACCACAGGAAAAACCACAGCCTTGACTAGACGGACCTTTATTGGCAAAGTAATGTCTCTGCTTTTAAATATACTATCTAGGTTGGTCATAACTGTTCTTCCAAGAAGTAAGCATCTTTTAATTTCATGGCTGCAGTCACCATCTGCAGTGATTTTGGAGCCCAAAAAAATAAAGTCTGATACTGTTTCCACTGTTTCCCCATCTATTTCCCATGAAGTGATGGGACCAGATGCCATGATCTTCGTTTTCTGAATGTTGAGCTTTAAGCCAACTTTTTCATTCTCCTCTTTCATTTTCATCAAGAGGCTTTTGAGTTCCTCTTCACTTTCTGCCATAAGGGTGGTGTCATCTGCATATCTGAGGTTATTGATATTTCTCCTGGCAATCTTGATTCCAGCTTGTGCTTCTTCCAGTCCAGCGTTTCTCATGATGTACTCTGCATAGAAGTTAAATAAGCAGGGAGACAATATACAGCCTTGACGTACTCCTTTTCCAATTTGGAACCAGTCTGTTGTTCCATGTCCAGTTCTAACTATTGCTTCCTGACCTGCATACAGATTTCTCAAGAGGTAGGTCAGGTGGAACTGAAGTCTTCAAGAATTCTCCACAGTTTATTGTGATCCACACAGTCAAAGGCTTTGGCATAGTCAATAAAGCAGAAATACATATTTTTCAGGAACGCTCTTGCTTTTTTGATGATCCAGTGGATGTTTGCAATTTGATCTCTGGTTCCTCTGCCTTTTCTAAATCCAGCTTGAACATCTGCAAGTTCACGGTTCACGTACTGCTGAAGCCTGGCTTGGAGAACTTTGAGCATTGCTTTACTAGTGTGTGAGATGAGTGCAATTGTGCAGTAGTTTGAGGATTCTTTGTCATTGCCTTTGTTTGGGATTGGAATGAAAACTGACCTTTTAATTTCTTTACTTCTGTACACTCTGGTCTTGGCATTTTAGGAAGTGTTGGATCCTTGCTGAGCCTAAATGCTGACACAAAGTTGGGAAGTATGAAAGTTGCCTAGGATGACCAAAATAAAATACCATAAACTGAATAACATAAGACAACATCAATTTGCCTGACAGTTCTGGAGACTAGAGGCCCCAAATCCAGGTGTCAATAGAACCATGCTCCCTCTGAAGGGAAGGACTGAAGCCATGCTCCAAGGAAAGACTGTTTACACACCTCTCTCTTCAGTTCAGTTCAGTTCAGTCACTCAGTCATGTCTGACTCTGTGACCCCAAAAATCACAGCACACCAGGCCTCCCTGTCCATCATCAACTCCCGGAGTTCACTCAGATCCACGTCCATCGAGTCAGTGATGCCATCCAGCCATCTCATCCTATGTCATTCCCTTCTCCTCCTGCCCCGAATCCCTCCCAGCATCAATGTCTTTTCCAATGAGTCAACTCTTTGCAT
>SJYT01074049.1:0-14848 GCA_006410635.1 Cephalophus harveyi | reverse complement strand
TTCAAAAGCATCAATTCTTCAGCACTCAGCCTTCTTCACAGTCCAACCCTCACATCCATACATGACCACAGGAAAAACCATAGCCTTGACTAGACGGACCTTAGTCGGCAAAGTAACGTCTCTGCTTTTGAAAATGCTATCTAGGTTGGACATAACTTTTCTTTCAAGGAGTAAGCGTCTTTTAATTTCATGGCTGCAGTCACCATCTGCAGTGATTTTGGAGCCCCCCAAAATAAAGTCTGACACTGTTTCCACTGTTTCCTTGTCTATTTGCCATGAAGTGATGGAACCAGATGCCATGATCTTCGAGTTTCTAGTAATTACCAGCAATCCTTGGCTGGTACAGGCCTGACTCTGATGCCTGTCTCTGTCTTCATGTGACCTTCTCTTTGCATCTTCAGTGTCTTTTTATCTTTACAAGGCACTCCGCTCTGAGTGTAGCTGTGTGTCCAGATTTTCCTCTTTGTATAAGGATATCAGTCATTAGAATAGGGCCTACCCTAATCTAATATGACCTCATTTCAACCTGATTACTTCTCCAATAACCCTATTTCTAAATAATGGCATGTTCACATGTCCCAGGGGTTGGTACTGAACATATGTTTCTGGAGAACACAATTTAACCCCAATAGGTGATGTCCGACAGTGAACCACAGTGCCTTTGTCAGAGTTGACTTATACAAGAGAGGGATAGAAGCCAATGCTGAAGATGTCTGGCATAAAAACATCTTGGGCAAATGGGGTGAATGAAAGAAAAAGCCGGAATATTTTGAGTTCCCCAGATAAGTTCCATGGACCTGTTCTGAGTTATGCAGAAGAGGAAAACTGAAATAAAGGTTGAAAGTGTGGTTTTTCACAAAAGGTTTTATGAAAATTTGGCTCAAGTGACCAAAATAGCAACATACAATTGGAAAAAGAATTATTTTCTGAATTGTTACAGAGACTCTATGGGCCAGAACAAAGGGCAGAAAGCAGTTAATAAACCTCTGTTAAGTTTGACCCCTCCATTGGCTCTACCTTCTTGCAGTATCAGGACCTCAAATTTCCTTAAGGGAGTTGTCCCTCCCTTACCCTGTCTGTGAAACTTGGATGGAGTTATCCCTGCAGTGGTGGCCACATGCTCAGGACCTGGCTGGGTCACTCCTACATCCTGCAGTCAGAGTATTTGGGTCAGAGAGGAGCACATGACACAAGGCAGCCAATGAGATTCAACTCCAGGACTCTTCCTGAAATTATTAAGGAAGATACTTCTTTCTATATTATTCATTATCTAAAATAAAAATTTCCTTACGTGTCTATGTGTGGTGGGTATTTTTAAGATTTACTCACTTAGGAACGTAAGTACATAATATACTGCTGTTAACTACAGTAAACCATACTGAACATTAGATCCTCAAATGGTACTTATCTTATAACTGGAAGTTTGTACCCTTTAATCAATATCTCCCCATTTTCCTAGATATGCCCATGTGTGCCTGTGAGCCCTCTGGGGAGTGCTGAAATGTGGGTTTTCAAACGGACATAGAATTAAGCTGATGGCGCCAGTTTTGTAGCATCATGCACCTGGCCACATTAGATTTTCTTTGCACAGGAAAACTGGAGGAATTAGTGCTTCACACACTAGTGCTAAGTGCAACCAAACTTGTGGAATGCCCTTGGATCTCATTTCTCTTACTAAAGGTAATATTTCTTTCTAGCACTGCCATTGAAGAGAGCATGACATCAATACAAACTGAAAGGTCAATAAAAGATGTCACCAGAGATGAATGTTTGAAGATGCAGATGTGTATATAACAGCAAACAAAGGAAAACAAGATTGCCAACATCTACACATTTAAACAAGGACACAAAGTCTGAAAATTTTGTTTAAACTTGAGAACAACATCAAAAAAGGAAACAATAATAAGTGCCCTTCATGAAAATTTGAACCATAACATCAAGTTGAGCATGTGATTCAGCCTTTGGAAATCTAAAAATAAAAAATATATACAAAACAGTTGCTTCCTGATGTGATTACAGAAACCATGTCTAATTTCTGCAGTATAAACATTATATGCTAAAAACATTACATTATGGTTAACAAATATCTGCTTTGGTCCATAAGACATTTGGTGCAAGGCAAAAGGTCCTTGAAATTTACTCCCAACCAAACCTAGGCAACACGGCCCAAGTATGCTGATGGATGTTTTGGACAGGAGAAACTATCAAGGGCATTTTGGTGTGAACTAAATGCCCCTTAGGTGTTTCGGTCAACACCAAATTTCTCTCAGAGTTAAGTTACATCATTTTTGCATAATAATCACTTTATCAGCTATAAGCCTAATTAAAAGGTCAACTAAAGTGGGATACTGTGCTCCAAAGAAGTATCCACAATGTCTCCTTAATAACTGAATGCTGTCAGAGCTATTTATCTACATTTTATAGACAAATACTGCCCTAAGCAAACTTAAGGAGCTTTTCAACAACCAGAATAAATCTGTGTGCACTGGAAGGACATGAACCACATGTAAACAAGGCACTCACCTTTTCTCCCCTGAGGATCATGGCAGTTTTCATGGACGCACAGGCCCCAGGCCGACCAGGAAGACATTATACAGTCTGTAGAGCAAGGGATATTGCAGAGCTGAGAGGCCGAAGGGGCAGGTCCCAAACATAATGTCTTTGCCACAGGCCTAGAGACTGCATGGATGAGAAAAGAATGGCCTGAGTCACATTCTCTGAACATCCCTAGAATTTTTCCTGTCTTTATTTGCGTACCTACCTTGCTCACATCAGCTTTGTGGTTAAACAGTTTATATGCAAACAAAATATCAACACTCTTCCAATATGTGCTACTTAGCTCTACCTTATAGCATTTGGGGTGAAGAAAGGCAAGAAAAGACAGTGACAAAGGGCATGCGTTTAAGTTTTCTGTTTGACAGAGTATTCCCTGGGAATCCAAGAGAGGACTAGAGATTTAGGTACAAATTATCTAGAGTTATGAATTTAAAAAAAATTAAGTGGCTCTGTGAAGCTTCAAGATGAGTCTATCTCGACTATACAAATGACTGAGTTGCTGTAAAAAATTCAAAATCAAACCCCGAGGTGGGGTGTTTAGCATAACCAATCTACTGCTATTACTCCCCGGAGGGGTGGAGCTCTTGAAGACACAGAAGAAAAATGGCTCTTAGAATAAGAAGAAAAATCAGGATCTGTGACTTCAGAATTAGCCCCTGGAAGTCAGTTTCATTAGTGAAGCAACCCAGAGGCACAAGGAGTGACGGAGGAGCCACAGGGAATGCCAAGTAGGAAACTTCCAGTTCTTCCTGATGTGCTCCTGCACCGAGAAAATGCCCAGAAGTGGGTCACTGCGGGAGGCAGTACCCATCTGTCCAGTGGTGGCGCTTGTCAAGTGTCCTCTCTAGGCAGACCCATTCTGGGAACCTTGGAAACACACAGATGAAGAAGATAGGATCCTGATTCATATGGAGATTATAATATATTAGGAGCATGGATAGCAATACTCCAAAATGACCCAATAAAAAAACACCCAAATGCATAGGTACACTTGCACAGTGTGATCCCGCATAAGCAAGTTTTAGAGCAATTCAGAGTTTGTGAGTCAATGGTTTAAGATCAGATGGTTTTATCTTACAGATTGCCTTGTACTATGGTTGAAATATTTCCTACATAGCACTTCTCTCCAGTTAAGCAGATCAGAAATACTTCAAAGATGGAGACTGGTATGAGACAATAGGGTGGTAAATGCCTGATCTATTTTGCTTCCTCACCCTTTACATAAGATGCAGATAGAGATGAAAAAAAATTACAGCCCTGATCAACAGAACTTTGAATGTAAACCAAAGCAAGAGCAAAATAAAAAAATATATATATTATCTCTGAGATGTGCTAACCCATTGGGAAAGAAGTGTCTCTAGTGAACAATGGAGGGGTTTGAGGTGTTTATGAGAGTAAATGGGAAAAACAAAAGGTTGCCAAGGAAAATAATAATGGTTTGTTTGCAACAAATTCTTTTAGCTTCACTGCTTACTGATTGGGAATGTGAATAAGTGAGTTTATCACTTTAAGTTTTAGAATTCTTTTAGTTTATCAAAAGGATTTGACCAACTCCCGGAGTTCACTCAGACTCATGTCCATCGAGTCAGTGATGCCATCCAGCCATCTCATCCTCTGTCGTCCCCTTCTCCTCCTGCCCCCAAATTCCTCCCAGCATCAGAGTCTTTTCCAATGAGTCAACTCTTCGCATGAGGTGGCCAAAATACTAGAGTTTCAGCTTCAGCATCATTTTCTCCAAAGAAATCCCAGGGCTGATCTCTTTCATGGACAGGGAGGCCTGGCATGCTGCAATTCATGGTGTCGCAAAGAGTCGGACACGACTGAGCAACTGAACTGAACTGAGAACTGAGAGGGGGGCAGGCAATGGCACCCACTCCAGTACTCTTGCCTGGAAAATCCCATGGATGGAGGGGCCTGGCAGGTTGCAGTCCATGGGGTCGCTAGGAGTCAGACAAAACTGAGTGACTTCACTTTCACTTTTCACTTTCATGCTTTGGAGAAGGAAATGGCAACCCACTCCAGTGTTCTTGCCTGGAGAATCCCAGGGATGGGGGAGCCTGGTAGGCTGCCATCTCTGGGGTCACACAGAGTCGGACACAACTGAAGCAACTTAGGAACAGCAGCATTAGCAGAGAGGGGCAAAAGCAAGATTGCTAATGTAAATGTCAAAGCTTGCAAGCCATGTGGAAAAGATAAACAAAGGAAGAGAGAACAGATATTGGGGGAAAGTAAAAGGTTTTCCTGAGGCTGAGGAGTGTTGATGCTCAGAGACTGGGCTAAAGAAAAGAGCTGGGTGGGGAGGATGGGGTAACCAGAACTATGGATGTATATATGACACTGATAGACTGCACGCAGGTAAAGAAGAATCTGAGAGATGAGGCAGAAGTCTGTAACTCCTTCTCCAAGAGTAAAATAATCACAAGGCAATCATTCACTGAGTCCATCACACAGTAATTCCAAAACTACTGAGCACCCGTCTAAATCATGCCCTATTGGAAGCTGTCTGCTTTGAAGGAACTCTCAGTCAAGAAGGGTAAGTCAAATCACATTTTAACAGAATTGTTGAAAAGAGATGCTTTAGAGCATTGCATAAATAGAAAGGTGCACAGCCAGAGGTCTTAAGGCAGAAGTGGATCTGGGCCCAGTCCCATGTTTGGTTAGCATGTATTCTCATAAACTCAAACTTTAATTCCAAAACCAAAACCTAAGTCAATGATGGAAAATGAAGTGGAGAGTGTAAACTGATTAATCTAACTGTTTAATAAAAATTTACAGTGCATACCAGGTACTGGTTATAAACATCAATTCATTTAACCTGCGTAACTTTGAGATGTGTATTATTATTAGTCCTAATTCAAAATAGGTAAACTGAGACATGATTTACTCGCTTGCTCACATTCCCAATCAGTGAGCAGTGGAGCCAGAATTTGGAACAAAATGGTCTGGCCCCAGAATCTGTGCTGTGGACCACTCCACAAGGTGGCCTCATCATCAGACATTCAAACTACACAGATAAGTATTTTCATGAGTTAACACTGAAGGTGTGAGGTTCTTTTAGATGCTGAAGCCAGATTAGTGAGTGAAACAGACAAGATCCCTGTCCTCAGGCAGCCCATTTTCCAATGTGAATTGATATTAAATGTTCATGAGTCCATGAGCCTCAACAAGACTGGATATGCTTTACTGTTGCTTCTCTTTCCATGGCTGTCTCCCTGTAACACCAGTTAGACCTCAAGGATCTGATGATTGATGCTTAGAAGATGCCCCAAACTCTCAGCTCCATGACTCAGCAGACACTTGCTGCCACAATCACTGAACTTGGTGTTGGGTCCTGTAGTTGAAACTGGCCAATCCACCAGTGCAGTCCCCAGGCTCTGAGTAGATGTGCATTAAATCTCTTTGGAAGCGCCAGAATAGCTTAACTGTCCAGAAGGCAGTTAAGCTTTGGGATTGGCAGTGTAGTAGGAAAGAAACTGGGGAACTTGTCCTGAAACTCCATATGTCAAGAACAATGCTTTTACAGATACGATGTTTCTTTGGCTTATTTTGGAGGGCTATGATGATTTTGAGGAGGTGAGAGGTTAAGTCCTCTAAGATCCCTTTTGATAAACACTTAACTGTCAGTCAATTGACTGTTGGACATTAGGGCTAATGGAAAGTAAGGAGAGACATGGCATGCTGGTGAGGAATGGGGACATTTCCCTGGAGGCTACTCAGTGGCATAACTGGAGGCTCAGGAGTGTGAGTGAGGCCATTTGTCAGAGCATGCACACAGCTTCAGCACCTGCTGCTTTGAAAGACAGTTGATCTTAATCCATATCAATAAATTCTTTCAGTCTCAGAGACATGTCTAAAATGCTTCATTTAGGCATTGAATCAATGGGTTTCAGTCAACCTTTCTCTATTTCAGCCCCCTGGGATACATTTTCTCTAGAAATAAATCATGAGTAAGTCACAAAGCACTTATCAGCTTCAGAACACTTAGGTAATCATCTCTTTGAGAATAGTGAACACAGGATATTGCTACGCCTATTGACTTATAGAGCTAGAAGGGAGCTTTAGAGCTAATTTAGTTTAATTCATCAATTTCACTGAAAAGCCATACTCCAAAGACCTTAGGTAGTTTCTCCAAGTTAATTCAGCAAGTCCAAGGCAGAGCAAGACCTGAGCCTTGTGCCAGGTGGCTGGCTCATTTCCACGTGTCCCTCTTGGCATTCCTTCAATGGAAGAGGGCAACTGACAGAACAGATGAGGTCTTCTGGACTGAGGTTATTTTATTTATGAATTACAGTGACCTCAGTGGAGGCAACCAGTGACAAAACAGATCAAAGATATCTACCAAAGTTGAAGGCTCAGTTTAGCCCTTTAAACAAAATCCAAATTCTGTTCCTACTTCATTGCTACTTCAAAACCCCTGTAAGCCCCATTCCAGATCTCCCCAACCAAGCAGAAGGTAATGAGACCAAAAATCTGCTCACTTTACACAACTATTCTTTTATTTGTAGCATTCATGCTGTGGGAGGTGGTTTAACTTTGCCAACAAAGATCCATCTAGTCAAAGCTATGGTTTTTCCAGTAGTCATGTATAGATGTGAGAGTTGGACCATTATGAAGGCTGAGTGTGGAAGAATTGATACTTTTGAACTGTGGTGTTGGAGAAGACTCTTGAGAGCCCCTTGGACTGCAAGGAGATCAAACCAGTCAATGCTAAAGGAAATCAACCCTGAATATTCCTTGGAAAGATTGATGCTGAAGCCAAAGCTCCAATATTTTGGCCACCTGTTGCAAAGAACGGACTGATCAGAAAAGACCCTGATTCTGAGAAAGACTGAAGGCAGGAGGAGAAGGGGATGACAGAGGATGAGATGGTCGGATGGCATCATCAATTCAATGGACATGAGTTTGAGCAAGCTCCGGGAGATGGTACAGGACAGGGAAGGCTGGCGTGCTATACTCCATGGGGTCGCTAAGAGACATGACTGAGCAACTGAACAGAACAAACAAAAAATGGTTGCTTTACAATGCTATATTATAATAATTTAAAATGTACAGCACAATCAATCAGCCATACATATACATATGACCCCTCACTTTTGGACTTCTTTACCATTCTGGTCACTACAGTGCATTAAATAAGAGTTCTCTGTGCTACACAGTACATTCTCATTAGTTATCCATTTTTGACATAGTATAAACAGTGTATATGTGTACATCCCAATCTCCCAACTTATCCCACCTCTCTTCCCTGTTGTTCTCTATATCTGTGTCTATTTCTGCTTTGCAACTATCATTTTTCTAGATTCCACATATATGTGATAATATATGATATTCATTTTTCTGTTTCTGACCTCTTCACTCTATATGAAACTCTCAAGGTCCATCCACATCACTACACATGCCCTAATTGTGTTGCTTTTTATGAGCCCTCAATTCTTCTTGACCAAACTCCAGTCATGGTGTTTGTGGGAAGAAGAGTCACCTGAAGTCCTTGCTTTTGTAGTAAGTCCTCTCGTTAGACAGACTAACTGAAACAGCTTGATTTCTACTTGCTGACTCTATCTGCTCTGGTGCAGTGGATCCCTGATGTGATCAGTGCACCTATTCAGTGAAAGTCTGTGCTGGCCCGACTTTCTCCAGCTGCCTTTGGCCATGTCACCTTGACATCTTCTGCCACTCTTGTGTTGACCAATTGTCTGACTAGGTTAACCATTACACAAAGTGTTGTAGGATATTTAAGTTTTGTATACAGCAATGTTAGTCCCTATAAAGACTTCTCATGGCCACTAAGTGTTCAAGAGAAAGAATAACTTTTCACTCATTTTGACTGAGATCACTACATAGCAGTAGCTTTTTAAATGCTAGGGAATACATTACAGAATAAGTGATTTTACATATGCAGGAGTCATTAATGCTTTGAATATTTTGGTGCCTAACCTGGAATTTTTCATTTGCAATAAGAAAATTATTAAATTGACCTGCCTTACAAGAAATGTGCAAGTCTGCTACTAGTGATTGCAAAGTAACCTTAAATAATGAATTACTCCATGAACAGAATGCTAATTAACAAAGGGGAGCAAATATTCTGGGTAGCTGCTATATTTAATATTAAAGAAAAAAACTGTTCTAATTCCAGAAATGTACAAAGTTCATACTTTTCCTTAATCACAAAGTGATCTTACATGAACATACAAATTCAATTGAAATGATTTGTAATTAAGAAGAAAAATGCCCGTTGTGATCATTAGCATGTGACCACCATTGTAAAGAAAAATGAGTACCTTCACGTTTCATTCTTTGAAACTAAATCAAGCTCTAATCAACACAGAAATAAATTGGCAAAGATTCAATAAGAGTATATTATCCCCCACCCCTACTGCTGGTCATTTTTTAAGATCTAAATTTCAATGCCATTTACTGCTTCAAAAAGAAATTACATAAAATTGCATCATCATCATGATAATTAGTTAATTATACTTAATAACTAGGTACGCCTCTGTAGTTTGTTTTTTTTTAATGAGGAATGTTTGCTTAATGTAAAAATGTTATCACAGGATTCAATATTATCTTTTAAATGTCTATTACTGGATAAAATACCAAGTCAGTTTCTAAAAACTTAGCATATGTTTGAGGCAATTCTGCTGTGGCATAATGGAACTCAGCTTTCCCTCTGAACAGAAAGAAAGATCTTGATCATGGGTGAGAAATTAGTCAAAGATACTGATTATTATTTTTTTCCAGTATTTTCAGGGAGGTAGAGAAGAAAAGAAAAGAAAGATGCTATTTCCTGAGAACTGTTAAAACCTTGATGATTTTCCCTGCTTTCTATCTTAAGAGTACCTGAGTACCCCTACACTCTACAGTCAGCTTATTTTACATAAAATATTTGATTTGCAGAAAGACATCCGCCTTCACAAAAAACTTCGACAGAAATGTTATATTTGTTTCAATTTTCTGAATAAAATGTAGGCCCTGTAAATCCCAAAGGGAATTCTCATTCAATATTCAGGACCCCCACATTCCACAGGATATCTAGGAAAGTGTCATAATATAAGTAGCAATTGCTCAGGTTTAATTCAAAACTAATGAAAGAGCCTACTTATGTAAAAATTCTGCTTTGTAAATGACTTTTGAGAAACAATATTCCCTCTGACATATTCATTGAGGGGAGTATACTGACTTGGCAGAAATTCAATCGACCTTACTGATAAAATAAATAGACTTCTTCTACAAACTGAAGGAGTCAAACGGTTGAAGAGAAAAGACAAATAAAATTACAATTTTAACCAGAAAGCTATTTCCCTTCAAGAAGCTTCATGTATTATTTCAATTGCCTTTACCACTGGGATTTGCAAAATAATGTATCATTCTTTTAGCTCAGCTTCAGCACCTGCTGCTTTGAAAGACAGTTGATCTTAATCCATATCAATAAATTCTTTCAGTCTCAGAGACATGTCTAAAATGCTTCATTTAGGCATTGAATCAATGGGTTTCAGTCAACCTTTCTCTATTTCAGCCCCCTGGGATACATTTTCTCTAGAAATAAATCATGAGTAAGTCACAAAGCACTTATCAGCTTCAGAACACTTAGGTAATCATCTCTTTGAGAATAGTGAACACAGGATATTGCTACGCCTATTGACTTATAGAGCTAGAAGGGAGCTTTAGAGCTAATTTAGTTTAATTCATCAATTTCACTGAAAAGCCATACTCCAAAGACCTTAGGTAGTTTCTCCAAGTTAATTCAGCAAGTCCGAGGCAGAGCAAGACCTGAGCCTTGTGCCAGGTGGCTGGCTCATTTCCATGTGTCCCTCTTGGCATTCCTTCAATGGAAGAGGGCAACTGACAGAACAGATGAAGTCTTCTGGACTGAGGTTATTTTGTTTATGAATTACAGTGACCTCAGTGAAGGCAACCAGTGACAAAACAGATCAAAGATATCTACCAAAGTTGAAGGCTCAGTTTAACCCTTTAAACAAAATCTAAATTCTGTTCCTACTTCATTGCTACTTCAAAACCCCTTTAAGCCCCATTCCAGATCTCCCCAACCAAGCAGAAGGTAATGAGACCAAAAATCTGCTCACTTTAAACAACTATTCTTTTATTTGTAGCATTCATGCTGTGGGAGGTGGTTTAACTTTGCCAACAAAGATCCATCTAGTCAAAGCTGTGGTTTTTCCAGTAGTCATGTATAGATGTGAGAGTTGGACCATTATGAAGGCTGAGTGTGGAAGAATTGATACTTTTGAACTGTGGTATTGGAGAAGACTCTTGAGAGCCCCTTGGACTGCAAGGAGATCAAACCAGTCAATCCTAAAGGAAATCAACCCTGAATATTCATTGGAAAGATTGATGCTGAAGCCAAAGCTCCAATATTTTGGCCACCTGTTGCAAAGAACTGACTGATCAGAAAAGACCCTGATTCTGAGAAAGACTGAAGGCAGGAGGAGAAGGGGATGACAGAGCATGAGATGGTCAGATGGCATCATCAATTCAATGGACATGAGTTTGAGCAAGCTCCGGGAGATGGTGCAGGACAGGGAAGGCTGGCGTGCTACACTCCATGGGGTCGCTAAGAGACATGACTGAGCAACTGAACAGAACAAACAAAAAATAGTTGCTTTACAATGCTGTATTGTAATAATTTATACTGTACAGCACAATCAGCCATACATATACATATGACCCCTCACTTTTGGACTTCCTTACCATTCTGGTCACTACAGTGCATTAAATAAGAGTTCTCTGTGCTACACAGTACATTCTCATTAGTTATCCATTTTTTGTCATAGTATAAACAGTGTATATGTGTAAATTCCAATCTCCCAATTTATCCCACCTCTCTTCCCTGTTGTTCTCTATATCTGTGTCTATTTCTGCTTTGCAACTATCATTTTTCTAGATTCCACATATATGTGATAATATATGATATTCATTTTTCTGTTTCTGACCTCTTCACTCTATATGAAACTCTCAAGGTCCATCCACATCACTACACATGCACTAATTGTGTTGCTTTTTATGAGCCCTCAATTCTTCTTGACCAAACTCCAGTCATGATGTTTGTGGGAAGAAGAGTCACCTGAAGTCCTTGCTTTTGTAGTAAGTCCTTTCTTTAGACAGACTGACTGAAACAGCTTGATTTCTACTTGCTGACTCTATCTGCTCTGGTGCAGTGGATCCCTGATGTGATCAGTGCACCTATTCAGTGAAAGTCTGTGCTGGCCCGACTTTCTCCAGCTGCCTTTGGCCATGTCACCTTGACATCTTCTGCCACTCTTGTGTTGACCAATTGTCTGACTAGGTTAACCATTACACAAAGTGTTGTAGGATATTTAAGTTTTGTATACAGCAATGTTAGTCCCTATAAAGACTTCTCATGGCCACTAAGTGTTCAAGAGAAAGAATAACTTTTCACTCATTTTGACTGAGATCACTACATAGCAGTAGCTTTTTAAATGCTAGGGAATACATTACAGAATAAGTGATTTTACATATGCAGGAGTCATTAATGCTTTGAATATTTTGGTGCCTAACCTGGAATTTTTCATTTGCAATAAGAAAATTATTAAATTGACCTGCCTTACAAGAAATGTGCAAGTCTGCTACTAGTGATTGCAAAGTAACCTTAAATAATGAATTACTCCATGAACAGAATGCTAATTAACAAAGGGGAGCAAATATTCTGGGTAGCTGCTATATTTAATATTAAAGAAAAAAACTGTTCTAATTCCAGAAATGTACAAAGTTCATACTTTTCCTTAATCACAAAGTGATCTTACATGAACATACAAATTCAATTGAAATGATTTGTAATTAAGAAGAAAAATGCCCGTTGTGATCATTAGCATGTGACCACCATTGTAAAGAAAAATGAGTACCTTCACGTTTCATTCTTTGAAACCAAATCAAGCTCTAATCAACACAGAAATAAATTGGCAAAGATTCAATAAGAGTATATTATCCCCCACCCCTACTGCTGGTCATTTTTTAAGATCTAAATTTTAATGCCATTTACTGCTTCAAAAAGAAATTACATAAAATTGCATCATCATCATGATAATTAGTTAATTATACTTAATAACTAGGTACGCCTCTGTAGTTTGTTTTTTTTTAATGAGGAATGTTTGCTTAATGTAAAAATGTTATCACAGGATTCAATATTATCTTTTAAATGTCTATTACTGGATAAAATACCAAGTCAGTTTCTAAAAACTTAGCATATGTTTGAGGCAATTCTGCTGTGGCATAATGGAACTCAGCTTTCCCTCTGAACAGAAAGAAAGATCTTGATCATGGGTGAGAAATTAGTCAAAGATACTGATTATTATTTTTTTCCAGTATTTTCAGGGAGGTAGAGAAGAAAAGAAAAGAAAGATGCTATTTCCTGAGAACTGTTAAAACCTTGATGATTTTCCCTGCTTTCTATCTTAAGAGTACCTGAGTACCCCTACACTCTACAGTCAGCTTATTTTACATAAAATATTTGATTTGCAGAAAGACATCCGCCTTCACAAAAAACTTCGACAGAAATGTTATATTTGTTTCAATTTTCTGAATAAAATGTAGGCCCTGTAAATCCCAAAGGGAATTCTCATTCAATATTCAGGACCCCCACATTCCACAGGATATCTAGGAAAGTGTCATAATATAAGTAGCAATTGCTCAGGTTTAATTCAAAACTAATGAAAGAGCCTACTTATGTAAAAATCCTGCTTTGTAAATGACTTTTGAGAAACAATATTCCCTCTGACATATTCATTTAGGGGAGTATACTGACTTGGCAGAAATTCAATCGACCTTACTGATAAAATAAATAGACTTCTTCTACAAACTGAAGGAGTCAAACAGTTGAAGAGAAAAGACAAATAAAATTACAATTTTAACCAGAAAGCTATTTCCCTTCAAGAAGCTTCATGTATTATTTCAATTGCCTTTACCACTGGGATTTGCAAAATAATGTATCATTCTTTTAGCTTAGTGGGTAAAGCAAATATGTCTTCTAGCACATATAGGCACCTTAAAGAATTAAATTACATCTCATCCTATTATATCTAATGAAGCTTAATTTTAGCCATATTGGGACTCTTGGCAAAATACTGTGCAATTCAGTTTGGCAGGAGGATTGTGTGTGTATGTAAAATAAATATAATATCTAAAAATAATTTCTGCAATTAAAAATAATTATGTGAAATTTGGCCACACGTCAAAAAATTCTCCAAATTTCCTTCATTTCACATAGCAAATTAGAAAATGACTACCGACTAGTGATTTTAATGTTACAGAGTAACAACACGATTAAGTAAAGATTGAAAACAATATTCAGAATAAAAATGAATACAGAATAAGTGTATGTATGCAGTTTTAGAAGTAATTAGATCAACATCCAACAATTATAAAAGTAAGGAAGAAATACAGGAGTTTTCAACCTTATATTCACATATTTCTTTGGTTTCTTCTCTCTTCCTCTTTTGAGGATTTCGGTCTGATCATTTCTCAGATTCTTAACTCAGAGCTAAAACGAAGGTATAGAGAAGGTGGAAAGAATAACAGCTGACCTAAATGGTATCTTTTACATCTTACAGAGTTAAAAATACCATTATTGTTGAGAGAGAATGGAAAGGAAATAGGAGAAAGTAGAGAAGTGGTCAGGCAAAGAGAAAAAGTAAAAAGGTAAAGAGGCAGGTAAAAGAAAGAATTATCTTCCAAGATATCAAGGATAGAAATGTGCACCGTCAGGAAAGCTCAGCTTTTAAAGAGGTTTTAGAGCAAGGGTCCCATGAACAGAGGAGTCTGGTGGGCTACATAGGGTAACAAAGAGTTGGACACAACTGAAGTGACTTAGCACACACTCTTCTTCTCAGCACATTGCAACCTGGAATTCATTTTGAAATAGAAACAATAACAAGGTTTAAATGAGACTCAGTTTTAGCCTGGATAGGAAGGGAGTTTGAGGGGGATTGATGCCTGTATATGTATGGCAAAAAAAAAAAAAAAAAAAAAACCCAAGCAAACAAAACACACTAAGCTTTACGATTTTTCTCAAAGAAGATTAGCATCCTATATAGTAATTTCTCACATTTAATAAGAACACACAATGCTGCTACTGCTGCTAAATTGCTTCAGTCATGTCTGACTCTGTGCGACCCCACAGATGGCAGCCCATCAAGCTCCCCCATCCCTGGGATTCTCCAGGCAAGAATACTGGAGTGGGTTGCCATTTCCTTCTCCATAGTATATACAATAAAGTATCTTTAAAAAGATAGAAAAAAGAATACATTAAAAAAATGAGAGT
>SJYT01074039.1:4146-18175 GCA_006410635.1 Cephalophus harveyi | reverse complement strand
TCTTCACTAACTTGGTGACAAGATGCTCTGGCTCCTAGTGTACATTTCCCACCCAAGACGGGAAATCAGTCGTCCAGCCCTGACTCTTCAATAGACGGAGCAAGGAAATCCCTGTCTCCATCTACATTCCCTCCCCTGTAAAGAGGAAATACTTCCTGAGTTCACATCCATACTGTCAGTTTAGGACTAAAGGTGTTCACTTAACCTATTCTATTGTATATCTGTGCCTTTTTTTTCTTTCCACACTGAAAATAATTATTCTAATAGATATTAGGAGTGATATAAACAGGCTGTAACTCTTCTTATGCTGTAGCCCATAATATTCATAAAACAGAATAACAATAACATGGGATTTTAATAACAGCAGTTTTAAAAAAATATGTTTGTCTATGCTCTCCTTTAACCATTCTCTCCACAGTTTTGTTGTGTCTAGTTTGTTAGGGTGTATAGTCATTAAATAGAATTTGCCCGAATTTGCTATGGCACATATTCATTAAACACTATATTCTCTTCCTTATATCCCAAATATATTCCTCGTTCTATATGGAAATCCAGGCTCACCATTTCTTTTTAAGTCAATCAGTGTCATTCCTACTACTCTGATGCCCCAAAATAATTTTCCAGTAGACTTGAAAGAAAGGACTTGGATCACAATATTCTCAGTTTTTTCCTTCAAGTTGTGGACAGTTTCTCTACATCCTTCTGATTTGAAAATTGCTTGCTGGCTATAAGATTCTTGGTTCATATTTTTCCCCTTGATTTCTTTTTTTTTTCCCCTTGATTTCTTAACTATATTAATTGTCTTCTGTCATAACGTATTGCCGTCAAGAATCTCTGGTGACAGCTAGCTTTGTTTCATTACCTGTACTTTGGGACCCAAAGAATATGTTTTTTATTTTTTAAAAAAAGTCTAACAATTTAGGGCTTCTCTAGTGGCTCAGTGGTAAATAATCCTGGATTCAGTTCCTGATCCAGGGAGATCCCACATGCTGAGGAGAAACTAAGTCTGTGCACTACAGCCCCTGAGCTTGCGCTCTAGAGCCTGTGAGCAGCTACTGAGCCCCGCACCCTAGAGCCTGGGATCTGAACGAGAGAACCCACTGCACTGAGAAGCCCACGCAGTGCGGAGAATAGCCCAAGCTCACCACAACTGGAGAAATGCCTGCTCAGCAAGAAAGATCCAGCACAACCAACACAGCCAAAAAATAAACACATAAATACATAAAAATAAATGAATAAATAATTTATTTAGAAGTCTAAATTTTAAATAATATGTTTTCATGTTTGTCATTCAGGGTCAATTTTCCTAGATGCAGAGTTTATCCTTTCAGTTTTTAAATGCTGGTACAAAATTTTCTTGAAATATATATATTTCTTGTACTTATTTTTCCTCTATATGTATATTTATTTTCAGCCATGCCATGTGGCATGTGAGATCCCTAACCAGGGATGGAACTCATAACCCCAGCATTGGGAGCACTGTTTTAACCACCAGTGAAGTCCCTTGAATTATATCTTAAAATATTTATTCCTTGCTCTAATTTTGTTTCCATGACTTTGGCTGCATTCCTACCTGTTGAGCCTTGTCTGACTGTCTTCTCTATCAGCAATTCCTCTTAAGTATTTTCTGTCCTTCTTCACTATTTGTTTGTTCTTCCTCTTTTTTGTCTTTTTCTCTTCTCTAAGAACTTCTTACATTCATTTTTGTTCTAGTTAATTTTTGTTTCTGAAGTGATTCTTTTCCGAATTCTGTTACCTGATTCCTGATTTCTCTGGTTGTTATTTACGTTGTTTTTCAATTCTTTATAATGTCTTTATCTAGTTGTGAAATACTAGGCTGCTGTTTCTGTTTTGTAAGCGTGTAATCCTTTCATTTTCTGTGTGGAACTTGTCTTGTTCTCTATTTTTTAAAAATATTAACATTGCATAAGATTCAGCATGCATATGTTTCAGTTAACTTATTTTTACATTATAAGAATAGAAGTTTCCCAAACTGTGAGAAGGGAGGTGTAATTCAGTAGTTTTTTCTAACTTTACAGCTCTATGGCGCCATCTTCTGTTGCCTTTCTATTCAGTTCATTTCAGTCGCTTAGTCGTGTCCGACACTTTGCAACTCCATGGACGGCAACATGCCAGGCTTCCCTGTCCATCTCCAACTCCCAGAGTTTACTCAAACTCATGTCGATTGAGTCGGTGATGCCATCCAACCATCTCATCTGTCATCCCCTTCTCCTCCCGCCTTCAGTCTTTCCCATCAGCGGGGTCTTTTCAAATGAGTCAGTTCTTCACACCAAGTGGACAAAGTATTGGAGTTTCAGCTTTAGCATCAGTCCTTCCAATGAAAATTCAGGACTGATTTCCTTTAGGATGGACTGGTTGGATCTCCTTGCAGTCCAAGGGGCTCTCAAGAGTCTTCTCCAACACTACAGTTCAAAAACATCAGTTCTTCGGTGCTCAGCTTTCTTTATAGTCCAACTCTCACATCCATACATGACTACTGGAAAAACCATAGCTTTGATTAGACAGACCTTTGCTGGCAAAGTAATGCCTCTGCTTTTTAATATGCTGTCTAAGTTGGTCATAACTTTTCTTTTAAGGAATAAGCGTCTTTTAATTTCATGGCTGCATTCACCATCTGCAGTGATTTTGGAGCCCAAAAAAATAAAGTCTGTCACTGTTTCCATTGCTTCCCCATCTATTTGCCATGAAGTGATGGGACCAGATGCCATGATCTTAGTTTTCTGAATGTTGAGTTTTAAGCCAACATTTTCACTCTCCTCTTTCACTTTCATCAAGGGACTCTTTAGTTCTTCTTCGCTTTCTGCCGTAAGTGTGGTGTCATCTGTACATCTGAGGTTATTGATATTCCTCCCAGCAATTTTGATTCCAGCTTGTGCTTCATCCAGTCCAGCTGGGTGAAGAACATCCAGTTTCTCATGATGTACTCTACATATAAGTTAAAAAAGCAGGGTGACAATATAGAGCCTTGACATACTCCTTTACCGATTTGGAACCATTTATTTTCCAGAAGTGCTTCTTACTGTTGCTTCTTGACCTGCATACAGATTTCTCAGGAGGCAAGTGAGGTGGTCTGATATTTGAGAATATTGGGTGGTCATCTCTTTAAGAATTTTCCACAGTTTGTTGTGATCTACACAGTCAAAGGCTTTGGCATAGTCAGTAAAGCAATAAAGTCTGTTGCCTTTATGAAAAGCTAAAAATTAAAAGGCCACTGACTTTCTGAGATCCCACCCTGCCTCTCATTCTCTCAAAACTCCTGTTTTACCTGGGGTCTCTTCTTCCTTTTCATCCTTTGTTTCTGATCTGCTTAAATCTTTAACACTCCTGTAGTCATTGTTGTTCAGTCACTATGTTGTGTCTGACTCTTTGTGACCCCATGGACTGAGTCACACCAGGCTCCTCTGTCTTCCACCAGCTCCCAGAGCTTACTCAGATTCATTTGCATTGAGTCAGTGATGCTATCTAACTGTCTTGTTCTCTGTCACCCCCTTTCCCTCCTGCCTTCAATCTTTCACAGCAACAGGGTCTTTTCCAATGAGTAGGCTCTTGGCATCAGGTGGCTAAAGTATTGGAGCTTCAGCTTCAGTATTAGTCCTTCCAATGAATATTCAGGATTGATTTCCTTTAGAATTAACTGGTTTGATCTCCTGCAGTTTAGTTCTTATGCAGCAACTAAAGATCCCACGTGTCACAGCCAAGACCTGGTGCAGTCAAATATGTACGTAATAAAAATAAATACTAAAAAGATAAAAATAAAATGTCCTCCAGTTGCTGAGTTTCTTAGGGCGCTCACTGATACAGGATTCAGTACCAGGAAGTAGGTGCATCTCAGAAGGGTTGAAGGAGTGGAAACTAGGCTGTGATGGCTAATTTAACGCCTGAGCTTCTCCAGATAATGGAGTGCCCAAATATTCGGTTACACATTATTCTGAGTGTGTGTGGTTTTTTAAAATTTATTTGTTTTGGCTGTGCTGGGTTTTCATTGCTGATCAGGCCTTTTCTAGTTGCCACCTGCTGTGCAGGGTTCTCATTGGGATGGCTTCTCTTGTTTCCAAGCATGAGCTCTAGGGTGCTCAGGCTTCAGGAGTTGCAGCACATGGGTTCAGTAGTTGTGGCTTCCAGACTCTAGAGCACAGACTCAGTAGTTGTGGTGCACAGGCTTAGTTGCTCCATGGCATGTGGAATCTTTCTGGATCAAGGATGGGACCCATGTGTCATGGGAGATTCTCAACCACTGAACCACCAGGGAAGTGCTCTGAGTGTGTCTTGAAAGGTGTTTCTGGATCAGGTTGCTGTTTGAGCTGGCTGAAACATGTGGTTAAATGTATATTGTAACCCTGCAGACAGTCTGTAAAACAACAGACCCTCCCCCCAGTGAAGGTGGATCTCAGCCAATGGGCTGAAGGCCCAGATAAATAAAAGGCTAAGTGAGGGAAGCTTCCACCTTCCAGACTGTCTTCCACTAGGGATATTGGTCTTCACCTGTCTTAAGACTAGGACTCAGAGTGGAAGTTACAGCATCTCACTGTTCCCAGGCCCCAGGATCTGGACTAGACTTAGACCATGACCTCTCCTCTTCTCAGGCCTGCAACTGTTCTGTCCACTGTCTCTGGCTTCCAGCCTGCTGACTGCAGACAGTCACTGAGCCAATACCTTAAGATCTCTCTATCTCTGTTTCTTTCCACCTATCCTATTAGTTCTGTTTCTCTAGAGAACCCTGACCAACAGATTTTGGTATCCAGTGGTTCTATAGGAGAAGAATATTAAGGGTGAGTTTTTTGAATGGGTTCTGGGGTTTCTGGAATTGGCCCCTAATCTAATTATATAAAGATGCTGTTGACTATTTCCAGTAGTCAAGAGTTTCCTAATAGTCCATGGTGTGATTTGGCAATAGAGATGCACAAAGTATCTCCAGTGACTACTCGTAACTGACCGCTTATAATAAGCAAGGAAGTAGATGGCTGTGTATGTGATATTTTAAGCATTTATCTCTGTAGCCTCAGGGCTGAGATGGCGGAAAAGAAAAGCACAGTCTCGTCCTCTGATTTGCAGCTTAGCACCCTGCAACCTGGACGGCCAGACTGGCATGTTTGCTGTTGACCTGAAGGCGCTGCTTTGGGAGGATGGGAATCCTGTGTGGTAGGGTGAAAGTGTGTAGGAAGACCTTGGGGAAAGTGGGGACTCTGAGCACCAGGTGCTGATGAGTCTTTTTGGACAGATGGAGAGCCTCTACCTCCCAGGGGAAGTAACTCCCCCTACCCTACCTGCCACAACTTAGAGAAGCCTCTGTTCTACCATACAGAGTCTGCCCAGCACCCCCTCAAAAAAAACTTGATTAGATCTCCTAATAGACTGATGGACTCTGATCAAAACATTTGTAATAAAGAAAATTAGATGTCTTTTCTAGTGATTTCTTAATTCATTCTATGAAGCTACCACAATCTGATATCAAAACAAGACAAAGACACACAAGAAAACTAAAGACTAATATCTTTTGTTGTTGTTGTTCACTTGCTAGTTCGTATCTGACTCTTGCAACCACATGAACTGCAGCATACCAGCCATCCCTGTCCTTCACTATCTCACAGAGTTTTCCCAGATTCGTGTCCATTGAGTTGGTGATGCTACTTAATCATCTTAGATATTATCTAAGCATCTGCAGCACCCCCTTTCCTCCTGCCTTCAATCTTTCCCAGCAACAGGGTCTTTTCCAATGAGTTGGCCCTTGTCATCAGGTGACTAATGTATTGGAGCTTCAGCTTTAGCATCAGTCCTCCCAGTGAATATTCAGGACTGATTTTCTTTAGGATTGACTGATTTAATTCCCTCCCAGTCCAAAGGACTCGCAAGTCTTCTCCAACACCACAATTTGAAAGCGTCAATTCTTCCACACTCAGCTGTCTTTATGGTTCAACTCTCACATTCCTACATGATTAGTCGAAAAATCATAGCCTTGACTTTATGGCCCTTTGTTGGCAAAGTGATGACTTTGCTTTTTAATAGGCTGTCTAGGTTGTCATGGTCTTCCTTCCAAGGAGCGACTGTCTTTTAATTTCATGGCTGCAGTCACTGTTTGCAGCTTTTTTGGAGCCCAAGAAAATAAAATCTGTCTCTGCTTCCACTTTTTCCCCTTCTGTTTTGCCATGAAGTGATGGGACCGGATGCCAAGATCTTAGGTTTTTTAATGTTGTGTTCTAAGCCATCTTTTTTACTCTCCTCTTTTACCCTCATCAAGAGGCTCTTTAGTTCCTCTACACTTTCTGCCATAGGATGGTATCATCTGGATGTCTGAGGTTGTTGATATTTCTCCTGGAAATGTTAATTCCAGCTTGTGATTCATCCAGCCTGGCATTTCTCATGATGTATTCTGCGTATAGGTTAAATAAGCAGGGTTACAATATACAGCTTTGACATATTCCTTTCCCAATTTTGAACCAGTCCATTGTCCCATGTCCGGTTCTAACTGTTGCTTCTTGATCTGCACACAGGTTTCTCAGGAGACAGGAAAGGTGGTCTGGTGTTCCCATGTCTTTAAGAATTTTCCATACTTTTGTTGTGATCTGTAGTTTTGTTGTGATCTACACAAAGGCTTTATCATAGTAGAGGAAGCAGAAGCTGGTGTTTTTCTGGAACTCCTTTGCTTTCTCCATGAGAAAGTTTTAGATTTGACCTCTGGTTCCTATACCTCTTCAAAACCCAGAATTTTGGGTGAAGTAGAAAAGGATAGCTTTATCGCTTTGCCAGGTGAAGGGAGATGAAGGGAGACACTCTTGGCTTCTGCCTGGAAAACTATGTGTCTCCACCCCAGAGTGTGGAGGGTTTTTATAACAGTGGATCAAAGATGGAGTCTTTGACAAGACTAGGGTGTGACAAGACTATGTATGTGTATGCTCAGTCATGTCCAACACTTTGCAATCCCATGGACTGTAGCCGTACAGCCTCCTCTTGTCCATGGGATTTTCCAGGCAAGAATGCTGAAGTGGGTTGTCATTTCCAGGGGATCGTCCCGGCCTAGGGATTGAACCTGAGTCTCTTGTGTCTCCTGCATTGGCAGCAGATTCTTTACTACTAGCACCACCTGGGAGTCTCATCTCAGGTGATCAGTCTCCTAATGAGGAGCTTCTCTAGTTCCTTTTGTCTTGTCTCAGGTGGTTTTTTGGCTGCTCCTCCCTTGGTTAGCAACTGTTCAAATCCACCCTTTGAAACTCAAGGTAGGTCATGAAGGCTGGAGTTTTGCCTACAAGAAATGGGGAACTGAAAGGCCTCCATGCCTGGGAGCCTCACAAGTCCCCGCTGGGTTTCGTACTGGCATTAAAATAGAACTATAAACCAGTGGAAGAAATAAAGAGCCCAGTATAAACCCTCACCAATGCTGTCAAGTGACTTACAAGGGGGCCAAGACCACCTCAGTAATATTGTAACAGCCTTTTAATAGACAAAATTCTCCCAAAATTGATTTCAGTAGTGAGGGAAGCCAGCCTCCTGAGCTACGCCCCATCTTAACAGAAATGCAATCCATCTTTTTCTAACTCCTTTTCAAGAAAGCTGCAAGTTCAACTGCCAGCAATTCCTGATCCCCCAAATGCTGACGTTGCAACACAAATTATTGTCCATTTGGAGACTCTCCTGCTTGACAGACACTGGCTTATCTCATTGTGTCCTGCATTGCAGCACCTCCATGGTACTCAGAGAGGCAGGGATGACAGCCCAGCTGTCCACTGAAAACCCTTCTACAGCAAGTCTCTCACCACCTAGCTTCACATCACATTGCGTCCAGCCCAGCTGTAAAGGATGGCTGCTATACTGATATTTTCCTCACCAATTCTCTGGGCCAGAGTGACTGCTCAGTAATTTTCCTGCTGTGGGATATGGAGGAATGTCCTAGGAAAGACTATCAGATAATGTCCAAGTCTAGACATCTGTTCTAGAGCTACTTTTCAGTGAAGTAAAAAATGACTATTAGCAAACACTCATTAGCTATGTGAATGGCAAAGGTATTCACCTCACTGTAACCCTTTTCAGCTTCTATGTCAGGAATCAAAAAAACATGAGGAGGGTTTCAAGAGAGTCTTTTTAAAATTCTAAGCATGATTTGTGTTTGTTAGATGGAATGAAGGCCTCTCCAGTGAGCAACAATAAGGTATTTGAAAATCTTAGTCGCTTCTATGATTTTTAATTAATTCTCAAAGTCCAACATGTACAAGTATAACATGGAAGAATGTCTTTGTAATATTATTTTCCAAATGCTTTTCCAAAAAATAGTTATCATGAAGATGGTTTGCTTCAGGCTTTTCCAGAATTAAAGGATTGTATCATATGCAATTTTTCCCATAATATAACCTCATCACATGGATCTTAGAAAGAACATTTAGTGGTTTTGGTACATATAATATTTTATTCTTGTCTGCTCATTTAATCATGGATTGTACTATTAAGAAGCTCATTTTTGCAGATGAGGGATTTTCTAAATCAGGAGAAGTCATATAATTTTTTTTCAAAAGAAGAGAAAGAACTTGAAAAGCACGGATAAGTAGTATGCCAAGTAAAAAAGGTTCTTAGTTTCTTTCCTAGTATCTAGTAATTGCTATAATTCATGTATTTACTAGATCTTTTTTTTGGCCACACCGCATGCAGGATCTTAGTTTCCTGTCCAGGGATGGAAACTGTGTCCCCTATGCTCTGAGTCCTGACCACTGAACAGCCAGGGAATGAAATCATTCTTTTGTTATGCACCTTACCTAGGGCCACTAACCTGTTTTCTCCATCCTGAATCCTTCAGGAGACAGGAGACCTTAGGGTGGGGGTGGGGCTGCAGTCCCTGAGAACTTTATCACTACATCCTTTGTATACTAATATGACATTTTTTGTCCACATGAACCAAGTTAACCTTCCACTTTGACACTTTGACAAAAGAAAAAATGTATCTGGATTAACTTTAAAACATTTTCTCATAAGTATTTAATTTAGTAGATAAAGTGAATTTACTCAGTAGTGTAAAACATTTTGTGATCCCATTGACTGTAGCCTGCCAGGCTACTCTGTTCATGGAATTCTCCAGGCAAGAATATTGGAGTGGGTTGCCATTTGTTTCTCCAGGGGATCTTCCCAACCCGGGGATCAAATCCAGGTCTCCCACATTAGGCAGACGCTTTACCCTCTGAGCCACCAGAGAAGCCCTTAGTAGGAATACAAACTGGCAGATGAATGCAAGTAAAATTTACATATACTGTGATCTCATTCTTTTAATTTTTTTGAAATTAATTGAAATTTTAAAATTAAAGTTTTTGAAATTAATTTTTAAAAAATTTAAAAGAAAAGAATGAGATCACAGTATATGTAAATTTTACTTGCATTCATCTACCAGATTGTATTCCAACTATTCATATATCAGAGTAACTAACTCTTTCCTCATGTTTCATCAGCACTGGTTGTTAACAGTTTTTGCTGAAACAAAAAGTTAAGAAGAACTAAAGAGCTTCTTGATGAAAGTGAAAGAGGAGAGTGAAAAAGTTGGCTTAAGACTCAACATTCAGAAAACTAAGATCATGGCATCTGGTCCCATCACTCATGGCAAATAGATGGGGAAGCAATGGAAACACTGACAGACTTTATTTTGAGGGGCTCCAAAATCACTGCAGATAGTGAATGCAGCCATGAAATTAAAAGACCTTCCTTGGAAGAAAAGTTATGACCAACCTAGAGAGCATATTAAAAAGCAGAGACATTACTTTGCCAGCAAAGTTCTGTCTAGTCAAAGCTATGGTTTTATCTGTAGTCATGTATGGATGTGAGAGTTGGACTATAAAGAGAGCTGAGCACCGAAGAATTGATGCTTTTGAACTGCAGTGTTGGAGAAGACTCTTGAGAGCCCCTTGGACTGCAAGGTGATCCAACCAGTTCATCCTAAAGGAAATCAGTCCTGAATATTCATTGGAAGGACTGATGCTAAAGCTGAAACTCCAATAGTTTGTCCATATGATTCAAAGAAGTGATTCATCTGAAAAGACCCCGATGCTGGGGAAGATTGAAGGTGGGAGGAGAAGCGGATGACAGAGGATGAGATTGTTGGATGGCATCACTGACTCAGTGGACATGAGTTTGAGTAAGCTCCAGGAGTTGGTGATGGACAGGGAAGCCTGGCGTGCTGCAGTCCATGAGGTCGCAAAGAGTTGGACATGACTGAGTGACTGAACTGAACTGAACTGAAGAAGCAAAAAATTGTTAAGAAGTTAAAAATTGTGTGATTTTTGTTCCAGGATGCTCACTGAAGCTAAATTTGTGACAGCAAAAAATTGAAAATACCCTAAACAGTAATCACTGTATGAGTAATTGCAAATTAGGGAATATACTTATTATGAAGGTGAAAGTGTTAGTCACTCAGTTGTGTCGAACTCTGGTGTGACCTCATGGACTGTAGCCCACCAGGCTCCTCTGTCCATGGGATTCTCTAAGCAAGAATATTGGAATGGGTAGCCATTCCCTTCTCCAGGGGATTGTCCCAAGCCAGGAGTGGAAGCTGGGTCTCCTGCACTGCAGGCAGATGCTTTACCATCTGAACCACCATGGAAGCCCATTTATTATGGAATACCTACTACTAGGCATGAAAAAGAAAGAGATGGAACTACAGGGTTTTTTTCCCCAACCTCTGGTAGTATGTAGGCCCTTGTGCCAGGACAGTATTATAATAGTACATCAAGGCTTTCAACTCTGATTACAACCCCATGTGATAAAAATGGACTATCATCATACCTAACTTGTGTTAAGAGCAAAACTTAGCTGTGTAAATTTGGAGAGATAATTGTTTTTTTCAGTGACTCATGAACTGGGTAGCATGCATTTTAGTAGACAGCAGGGCCCACTGAGGGAGCTGTGCAGAATGGAAGCTTTTTATAAGCTGTAGGGTGGGGCAAGGAAGTCATAGCAAACTGAAATTAGATTAGGTATTCAGTCTAGGTTGTACCATTGGCTTTAGCGCAAATGATGCCATTTTGGGCCTGTAATTGTTCCCTTTGACAGCTACAAATGAGAGAAGCAAGGCAGTATGGCATAGCAGTAGTGTGGACTACAAAGCAGCAATTTAAATGGATTAGGTGGACCTATTAATATTTGTACTGATCTGGAACACATCTGTACTATATGGCTAGCTGAAAAAGCCAATGTGAGAGTGAGAAATGATAGGATTCCACTTGATATTTTAAGAATATGAATGTTTATGTAAACATACCTGTGTAAACACAGAATCAAATACAGAATATTATTTAATTCATAATATGGACTTGAAAGATTTGTGAAGAGGGTTCCAACTGATGTTTTAGTATCTAATTTGTGTATGTATGTGTTAGTCTCTCAGTTGTGTCTGACTCTGTGCAGCCCTATGGACTGTTGCCCATCAGGCACCTCCATCCATGGGATTTTCCAGGCAAGAATACTAGAGTGGGCTATTATTTCCCTCTTCAAGTATCTAATTTACCTTATTTTAAAGGAAAGAAAGAAAAAAAAGAGGAGGAAGGAAAAGAAATAAATACATGAAATAGAGTTCACCCTTGGGACTTCTCTGGTGGCACAGTGGTTAAGACTCCACGCTTCCAATGCACGAGGGCATGAATTGGATCCCTGGTTGGGGAACTAAGATTCCACAGGCTACAAGGCCAAAAAATAAAGTTCATCCTTAATGGTAAGCCAAAACTGGGGTTAGGCCATGTGTTAAGCAGTTGTTTTCTTCCACAGAGTGATACAGAGAAGAAAATTATTAATCTACTCAGATTTTGGAAGCAATTCAAAGCCAACACTTTCCCTTACTTTATATAAATAAAGTCATTAATTTTTCTCCAGTCATGCTACATTACACACTGGTCACTATGACACCAGCTTCCTGTCCATCCTTTACTTGCTGTACTAACTGGTCTCCAGATTTTTTTCTGAAAACAACAAACGATTTTGTTTCTTAAGTCCATTAGTTTCTCTATAACATTTTCATTTGGCTTCCCTGATGTTTCTATAAGAGAAGCCCACTAGACTATACTGCAAATGGCTTGGGGCCATTTACTCAGTTCCAATTAAATGTCTCCAGGTAGAAACAGACATTTTTTCAGTGCATTTGGGGATTAAAATGCATATTTTCCCAGAGGGATGCTATAACCTAATCCCACTGTAAACTGTAGGACATGCTCTGTATTAGGAAAAATTTTGTGAACTATATAATAGAAATAAATGAGGAAGTCCCTGGGGGCTCAGTGGTAAAGAATCTACCTGACAATGCAAGAGACACAGGTTTGATCCTGGAATCAGCAACTCACTCCAGTATTTTGGCCTGGGAAATCTCATGGACAGAGAATCCTGACAAGCAACGGTCCATGGGGTCGCAAAGAGTCAGAAACAACTGAGCAACCAAGCAGCAGCAGCAGCAGTGTATATATGTCAATGCTACTCTCTGAATACACACACCCTCCTTCCTCCACTGTGTCCCTAAGTCTGTTCTCTAAGTCTGCACCTTTATTCCTGCCCTGCAAATAGGTTCATCGGTACCATTTTTCTAGATGCCATATATATACATTAATATATATTTGTTTTTCTCTTTCTGATCTAATCCACTCTGTATGACAGGCTCTAAGTTCATCCACATAACTTCAGCTGAGTCGCTTTCATTCTTCTTTATGACTGAATAATATTCCACAGATGAGAATACCAGACCACCTTACCTGCCTCCTGAGAAACCTGTATGCAGGTCAAGAAGCAACAATTAGAACTGGACATGGAACAACAGACTGATTCCAAATTGGGAAACGAGTACATCAAGGCTGTATGTTGTCACCCTTCTATTGTCACAAAGATTTAACTTCTATGCAGAGTACATCATGCAAAATGCCAGGAAGGATGAAGCACAAGCTGGAATCAAGATCACTGGGAGAAATATCAATAACCTCAGATATGAACATGATACCACCCTTATAGCAGAAATTGAAGAGCCTCTTGATGAAGGTGAAAGAAGAGACTGAAAAAGCTGGCTTAAAACTCAGCATTCAAAAAACAAAGATCATGGCATCTGGTTTCATCACTTCATGTAAAATAGATGGGGAAGCAATGGAAACAGAGACAGACTTTATTTTCCCGGGCTCCAAAATCACTGAAGATGGTGACTGCAGCCATGAAATTAAAAGACACTTGCTTCTTGGAAGAAAAGCTGTGACCAATTTAGACAGTGTTTTAAAAAGCAGAGACATTACTTTGCCAACAAAGGTGCATCTAGTCTAAGCTACAGTTTTTCCAGTAGTCATGTATGGATGTGAAAGTTGGACTATAAAGAAACCTGAGCACCAAAGAATTGATGCTTTTGAGCTGTGGTGTTGGAGAAGACTCTTGAGAGTCCCTTGGATTGCAAGGAGATCAAATCAGTCAATCCTAAAGGAAATCAGTTAAGTTCAGTTCAGTCCCTCAGTCGTGTCCAACTCTTTGTGACCCCGTGGTCCATGCCAGGCCTCCCTGTCCATCACCAACTCCTAGAGCTTGCTCAAACTCATGTCCATTGAGACGGTGATGGAGTTGGTGATGCCATCCAACTATCTCATCCTCTGTCGTCCCCATCTCCTCCTGCCTTCAAACTTTTCTTTCCTAGCATGTCTTTTCTAATGAGTCAGCTCTTCACATCAGGTGGCCAAGATATTGGAATTTCAGTTTCAACGTCAGTCCTTCCAATGAATATTCAGGACTGATTTCTTTTAGGATGGACTGGTTGGATCGCCTTGCAGTCCAAGGGGCTCTCAAGAGTCTTCTCTAACACCACAGCTCAAAAGCATCAATTCTTCGGTGCTCAGCTTTCTTTACAGTCCAGCTCTCACATCCATACATGACTACAGATAAAACCATAGCCTTGACTAGACAGACATTTGCTGGAAAGTAATGTCTCTGCTTTTTAATATGATCTCTAGGTTGGTCATAGCTTTTCTACCAAGAAGGGTCTTTTAATTTCATGGCTGCATTCACCATTTGCAGTAATTTTGGAGCCTTCAGA
>SJYT01074038.1:0-29899 GCA_006410635.1 Cephalophus harveyi | reverse complement strand
GGACTCGATGAACGTGAGTCTGAGTGAACTCCAGGAGATGGTGAATGACAGGGAGGCCTGGCATGCTGCGATTCATGGGGTTGCAAAGAGTCAGACAAGACTGAGCGACTGAACTGAACTGAACTGATATACATTAGTATATATTCTTTCTGATACTTTTTCAAGATTTTATGTACATTTAATTATATTGTCAAACCAAGATATAGATATATTCTTACAAGCACCCCAGTAAGAATAACTGAAAAGAGAAAATGGGAGAAAGGTAGTAAGACTGTGCATTTTCCAGAACTGAAGAAAGACATGAGTACCCTTCTTGGGGAAAAACAAAAACATATACACCATAATAAGATAAATGTAAATTCACTGCAAAATGAATTTATAACATACACATATAAAAATAAAGATATTAAATGCTATCAAAACACAATGCAAATATTTACCAAGGATAATGTAAAAATATGCATAATTATACAATATTCATGGATCAGAGGACTCAAGAAATTTATCAATTCTCACCCCAAACTAGATCTGTAAGTTTAATGATATTTCAATAAAAGTCTCCAGAGAAACTCATATAAATTAACAAATTATCCTGTAATTTAACTGGAAGAAGAAAAGTCAAGAATAGTTAAATCAGTTTGGAGCATAATAAGAAATATGGGACTTTGTCCTTCTAGTTCAGTTCAGGTCCGTTCAGTTGCTCTGTCGTGTCCGACTCTTTGCAACCCCATGTACTGCAGAATGTCAGGCCTCCCTGTACATCAGCAATTCCCAGAGCTTACTCAAACTCATGTCCATTGAATCGGTAATGCCATCCAACCATTTCATCCTCTGTCAGTCCCTTCTCCTCCTGCCTTCAATCTTTCCCAGCATTCAGGTCTTTTCTAGTGAGTCAGTTCTGCACATCAGGTGGCTAAAATATTGGAGTTTCAGCTTCAGCATCAGTCCTTCCAATGAATATTCAGGACTGATGTCGTGTAGGATGGACTGGTTGGATCTCCTTGCAGTCCAAGGGACTCTCAAGAGTTTTCTCCAACACCACAGTTTAAAAGCATCAATTCTTTGGTGCTCAGCTTTCTTTATAGTTCAACTCTCACATCCATACATGACCACTGGAAAAACCATAGCTTTGAGTAGATGAACCTTTGTTGGCAAAGTAATGTCTCTGCTTTTAATATGCTGTCAAGCTTGGTCATAGCTTTTCTTCCAAGGAGCAATCATCTTCTAATTTCATGGCTGCAATCACCATCTGCAGTGATTTTGGAGCCAAAATAAATAAAGTGAAAGTGAAGTCACTCAGTCATGTCCGACTCTTTGTGATCCCATGGACTGTAGCCCACCAGGCTCCTCTGTCCATAGGATTTTCCAGGCAAGAGTATTGGAGTGGGTTGCCATAAAATCTGTCACTATTTCCATTGTTTCCCCATCTACTTGCCATGAAGTGATGGGACTAGATGCCATAAACTTAGTTTTCTGAATGTTGAGTTTTAAGCCAACTTTTAACTCTTTTCTTTACTGTTATCAACAGGCTCTTTAGTTCTTCTTCACTTTCTGCCGTAAGGGTGGTGTCATCTGCATATATGAGGTAACTGATATTTCTCCCAGCAATCTTGATTCCAGCTTGTGCTTCATCGAGCCTGGCATTTCCCATGAGGTACTCTGAATGTAAGTTAAATAAGCAGGGTGACAATATGCAGCCTTGACGAACTCCTTTCCCGATCTGGAACCAGTCTGTTGTTCCACGTCCGGTTCTAACTGTTGTTTCTTGACCTGAATACAGATTTCTCAGGAGGCAGGTCAGATGGTCTGGTATTCTCATCTCTTTAAGAATTTTCCATAGTTTGTGGTGATCCACACAGTCAAAGGCTTTGGTGTAGTCAATAGAGCAGAAGTAGATGTTTTTCTGGAACTCTCTCAAAATCAGGCCCTTCCAGTTATCAAGGTATAAAGCAAAAGTCACTGAGACAGTTTAAATCTGGAGCAGATAGACGAATGTATCAAAAAGAGGTCATAGAAATAAAGCTGTACATTTTAGAAATATGGCCTATGAAAGATGGATTAATGATCTAAATATGAGTGCCAAAATGTTAACCTTTTTACAAGAATTTATAGAATTGATAGGATCGCTTTATCCTATTATGATAAAATTATGATAGGGAATGATTTTTAAAATAAGGTCTGAATGGCAGAAACTATAAAGAAAAGGATCAGTATATTTTTTTGACAATAAAATTTAAAACATGATAAAAATCTCCATGGAAAAAATTAAAAGAACAGCTCCAGTCTGAGAGGAAAAAAAATAGCAACACACACAGTTGGCAAAAACTTATAATAACAAATATATAAATAATTCCTATATTACAAGAAAAAAAAAAAAAGAACAATGGTCATTAGGGGTAATTCCCAGAATAGAAACCCAATGGACAGTAAATTAGGAAGATATTTAATATTGCTAATAATCAGAGAACTGCCTATTGAATCAGCAATGAGATGCTATTTCATACTCATTTGGCAGGAAATAACAGCCTGAAAATACTGCTATTGAATGCAGAAAAGCATGGGCCATAATACAATGCTAGAGAGCATGTAAATAAGAACAGCCACTTTGGGTAATATTGATACATTGATTTTTTTGAAGTAATGAATACTGTGAGTCTCAGGAACACTTCTGGTTATAAATCCAGCCTAGTTTAACCCTTAAACATGTGTGTAAGGATGTAAACTGATATGCTGTCTATCAGAATGAGCGAGTACAAGGCACTATAATATTTTCCATAGGAATTAAATTAATTGATTAACATGACATATTCATTATATGGAATTGCAGCAAGCAATTAAAATGAATGAATGAGAATCTATATATATTGACATGGAAATCAAACATAAAATGATGTGAGGAAAAAGATGATCAATGATTTTATGGTATCATATTTATGAAACATCTCAAAAGCACACAATTAATACAAAATATACTTTAATGAATATCTTTACATATGCAGTAAAAGTATAAGAATACAGATAGGAATCAAGGACACCAAATTGAAGATAGCACTTGTGTTTGGAGACAAACAAAGGGTAGATTTAAAGGAGGGATTTCAACTTTTCCTATTATATTTTATTTCTTTGATTAAGATATTCATTAATATTAATTCTAGGTGCTTTTTTTTATCACTTGTGCATCTCTGAAATGTAATAATGATACAAAAAGAACCAAAGGAAAAACTAATATCTTTTTATATATTACAAGTAAAACAAAAAATTTTCCTATGATTTCAGGGGATTGCTAACATTCCCAAAATCATCCTAAACATAGCAAACATTCTGAAAAGCATCAATCTGAGTTAGGATACACTGGTCAGAGGCTGCACAAACCTATCCCTTAGGGTCAGCTGCAAATCCTTTCTCCAGGAGGACAGTCGATGATTTTTACCTAGCAGTTATCTAACTGCTTTCAGTGGAACTTGGTTTCAACACAGTGCTGAGTAGAATCCAACATGGTCAAAAAAAGAAAAAAAGTTAAGTTGTTCTGGGCAAAGTAATTTGTGTGAAATGTCCTCCCTCTTACCTAGAAAGTGGCTGTTGAACCCTCTAAGAAGACTCTAGGTGACAAGATTATTCTCATTTCTTATACTGAAAAGCAAGCTGTGATGGGGAGCCCAAACAACCACGAAATCACCCTATTTCGAAAACCCTCAAGTTTCCAACGTTAACAAACTAAGCAGTGAAATAAAATGAAGAAAATAAAGTATTGGTTGTTTTTGGTTGGTTGGTTGGTTTTGAATGATTTAAGAATAAAATGAAAACACTGAGAGATTTTAAAAGATGATTCAGATATTGATTACTGAACCAGGTGACCTATGGATGAAAGCCATTGGCAAACATTTATTGAATGTGTTCATACTGTATACTCTTAGACCTAAAAAAAACTTCCACTATATTTTCTAGTCAAAACTTAAGACCATAACAACAAGCAACTTTATTTGCCTTTGCTCACAAGGAGTTCAGAGCCAAAATTTACATAACTTATATATACATGTATATATTGCTGCACTGTGAGGAATGCAGGATCTTAGTTCCCCAAACAGGGATAGAATCCATGTACCTTGCAGTGGAAGAAATATAACATAAGTCTATGGGTTACCACCCTCTCTAACGTTTTTTTTTTTTTTTTAAATTTTGCATGTGTTTCAATTTTCCATCTCTATTCAAATTTAAAAAAATAAAGTCAACAATTTCTTAATGTTCAGTTCAGTTCAGTTGCTGTCGTGTCCGACTCTTTGCGACCCCATGAATCGCAGCACGCCAGGCCTTTCTGTTCATTACCATCTCCCGGAGTTCACTCAGACTCACATCCATGAGTCAGTGATGCCATCCAGCCATCTCATCCTCCATCGTCCCCTTCTCCTCCTGCCCCCAATCCCTCCCAGCATCAGAGTCTTTTCCAGTGAGTCAACTCTTCGCATGAGGTGGCCAAAGTACTGGAGTTTCAGCTTTAGCATCATTCCTTCCAAAGAAATCCCAGGGTTGATCTCCTTCAGAATGGACTGGTTGGATCTCCTTGCAGTCCAAGGGACTCTCAAGAGTCTTCTCCAACAGCATAGTTCAAAAGAATCAATTATTTGGTTCCCAGCTTTCTTAATAGTTCAACTCTCACAGCCATACATGACTACTGGAAAAACTATAACTTTGACTAGACGTACCTTTGTTAGCAAAGGAATGTCTCTGCTTCTGAATATGCTGTCTAGGTTGGTCATGACTTTTCCTCCAAGGAGCAAGCGTCTTTTAATTTCATGGCTGCAGTCACCATCTGCAGTGATTTTGGAGCCCCCAAATTTAAAGTCTCTCACTGTTTCTATTGTCTCCTCATCTATTTCCCACGAAGTGATGGGATCGGATGCCCCAATCTTAGTTTTCTGAATGTTGAGTTTTAAGCCAATTTTTTCACTCTACTCTTTCACTTTCATCAAGAGTCTCCTTAGTTCTTCTTCGCTTTCTGCCGTAAGGGTTGTGTCATCTGCATATCTGAGGTAAATGATATTTCTCCCAGCAATCTTGATTCTAGCTTGTACTTCATCCAGTCCAGCATTTCACATGATGTACTCTGCATATAAGTTAAATAAGCAGGGTGACAACATGCAGGCTTGACTTACTCCTTTCCTGATTCGGAACCAGTCTGTTGTTCCATGTCCAGTTCTAACTGTTGCTTCTCGACGTGAATACAGATTTCTCAAGAGGCAGGTCAGGTGGTCTGGTATTTCCATCTCTTTAAGAATTTTCTACAGTTTGTTGTGATCCAAAACACTGAAAGGAGGTTCAAACTTTACTTCTTTAGTAAATTTAGAAATAAAGAAACAATAAGCAAACACCCCTAAGAGCTCACTGGTGAAGGATGAATACAATTTTTAGCTAATGAACAATTTCAAATAATCATGGTGGATTCACTTCCAATTTAGATCAAATGTTCCATCCTTGGTCTTTGATCTTTGTTCATAATACAAATGTGAAATCATTCAACCCTGGAGCCAATCATATAATTTTACTAAGAAATTCAAGGTAGATGTACTAAATAGTTTCATCCTGACATGTATTTTCTCTTTTTCTAAAAAGCTAAATGAATGACTTTAGGTTGTAATCAGCAAAACAGAGGTCAGAGTTTTTTAGAATTAATTTGCATTTCATTATGAAATGATTCCAGGTGCAAGAATTAAAGTGCCTCATTTTGCTTCACAATCTTTATTTAAAATTCCATTTCTATTTTCATTCCTGTAGAAATGACATCCTACACTCATTTATGCTTTGTTTGTTTGAGGGAAAAGAAAGTCTGAACTCAGTCTACTGGGATCTAATTATCGGAACATAATTCTAATTACAGTCTTTTAAATCAACGCTGTAGGCTTTCCTCCTCTCCACTGCTTTTTGAATAAGGACCGTTTATATTGTTCAGAAGATTTTCCATGTTAGATACCTCTATTTATAGATACCATCTACCAAGGGTTTTGTAGCTCTGTAATCTCAGTTTGCCAAAGAGCTTCATGCTCATTTGAACTATGGAATGTCTTTGTAATTTAAACACATAGGATAAGAGACATGCAAAGATAAAACATATACAAATCAAGACTTTCTTGTTGAGATAAAACATAACATTTTCCTTGTTTTACAAAAGGTATAGAGCTACTAACAGAGAATGTTGCCTATAGATGTTTAAATAAAATGTGTAATTTTTGATCCCTATTATTAAATCATCAGAAGTCCACTAACAAAATTTAAGGGTGATTTCCCCAGTAATCTTTGACCTGGCAACAAGCAATAGGCCACAGATTCATGTTGCCATTTTCTAGCAGATGTAATAATAGTTATTTCCAACTTTTCATTTTATTTTTATTTTTTAACTTAAATAATATAATATTTTATTTACTAATTTCATGTTCCTGTGGTCATGTACGGATGTGAGAGTTGGACTGTGAAGAAGGCTGAGCACCAAAGCATTGATGCTTTTGAACTGTGGTGTTGGAGAAGACTCTTGAGAGTCCCTTGGACTGCAAGGAGATCCAACCAGTCCATTCTGAAGGAGATCAACCCTGGGATTTCTTTGGAAGGAATGATGCTAAAGCTGAAACTCCAGTACTTTGGCCACCTCATGCGAAGAGTTTACTCATTGGAAAAGACTCTGATGCTGGGCGGGATTGGGGGCAGGAGGAGAAGGGGACGACGGAGGATGAGATGGCTGGATGGCATCACGGACTCAATGGACGTGAGTCTGAGTGAACTCTGGGAGATGGTGATGAATAGGGAGGCCTGGCGTGCTGCGATTCATGGGGTCGCAAAGAGTTGGACACGACTGAGTGACTGAACTGAACTGATTCTCACTTTGTATCATGACTTTTTTTTCCTCATCAGATAATAAGTATTTGGTCCAAAGTCTCTGTATTTATTTTACTCAGATACGCAATCATCTCTAATAGCCAGAAACTATTAGAGTATTTCCTATCAGGTTTGGTAACACAGAAGACATTATGATACATTTTATACAAGACACATATGCTCAGATATATTAAGATATACATGGCAGGTATGTGGTAGGGGGTAGCAGAGGTGAATCAGCTCAGCAGGCAATGACTCATCCTTTGATTAAGGATATAGTTAAGAAAGGGTTGTGGTTTTCTCATGATCTACTCATAAGAAAGACATAAAACACTAACCCACTTCAGTTGTGTCCGACTCTTTGCAACCCTATAGACTGCAGCAGACCAGGCTTCTCTGTCCTTGGGATTTTCTAGGCATGAACACTGGAGTGGGTTGCCACACACTCCTCCAGGGGATCTTCTCCACCCAGGGATCAAACCTGTGTCTCTTATGTCTCCTGCATTGGCAGGTGGGTTCTTTACCTCAAACCTATGTCTCTTGTGTCTTCTGCATTGGCAGGTGGGTTCTTTATCACTACTGCCACCTGGGAAGCCCTAAACATTAACGCACATGTGTAAGTGTATTGACCACTCAGGTTGAAGCTAGCAACTGCAGTTTGAATTGAGACACACACTATTGCCATCGGAATGCTGTGGCACCCCACTCCAGTACTGCTGCCTGGAAACTCCCATGGACAGAGGAGCCTGGTAGGCTGCAGTCCATGGGGTTACAAAGAGTCTGACGTGACTGAGCGACTTCACTTTCACTTTTTACTTTCATGCATTGGAGAAGGAAATGGCAACCCACTCCAGTACTCTTGCCTGGAGAATCCCAGGGACAGCAGGGCCTGGTGGGCTGCCGTCTATGGGGTTGCACAGAGTCAGACACGACTAAAGCGACTTAGCAGCAGCAGCAGCGGCAGCAACATAAATATAGCATGGTCAACATTTTGGGACTACAAAGTTTAGAGAAATTTTTTGTGCTGTGATATGTATTTTTTGTTTCCTCTACAGGCCTTGTCAGAAACTTTAATAAGGTAATGACATCAGAAGTTGCCAAGAAGAAGTTAAAGCAGTGGTTCTTAGACTTTAGTGATTAATAATTAAGGACTTGTTAAAATATGGATTGTTGGCTCTGCCTCCAGAGTTTCCTGATTCAGTAGGTGTGGGGCAGACCTGAGATTTTACATTTCTAACAAGTCTCCATATGATGTGGATCTTGGTAGTCCAGAGATCACATTTTGAGAAGGTTCGAGGTTAAGAACACATTTTATACTTTTACTGAATTTTTAAATTTTCTTTATGGAAATGTCATCCTAAGGTATGTGTGTTCCCTATAATGTATTTTTAGAAATAGGTTTTATGATCCTCCAGCTAGAAGAAAACCTTAGGTTGGGAAAAATATTTCAGAAACAAACAAGGGCAAAAGGGATCCCTTTATCTCCAGTAAGACATTTGACAGAGGAAAAAAAAAAAGATAGACCACTGAAAATGGAAAAAAAAATACAGAATACAGTTCATGAGGATGTCATCTTCTTATTCCAACTTATACCAAGTGATAATACTAAAGTTATTTCTAATATATACACTTTAGTATTTTAATGCGTAAGAATTAAGGTAAAGTGAGAAATAGATAATATCAGGAAATGTCAAATTCCTTAGATCCAAAACATATATCATTAAATCATCTTTCCATTAACAAACTTTTATAGTCAGGGGTTTCCTTAGGTAGAACAAGTTTTAAAAGTCTTACTAACTTAAAAGTTCCTGAGTTTATTTTCTTCTTCCGTTTTTGGTAGTGGTCTTGGAAGTGTTCATTGGTTCCTTGGGCTTAATATTATGATGCTTTAAAAGCAATTTTTCTAAAGAGAAACTCATGTTAATGAAGACCTAATAGTAATGTAAATAGATACTACTATAGAAAATAATATTGTAGAAGTGAAAATAAATGCTTATGGCTTGACTCCCCAAGGAAGTGTATTTCAAGGAAATAACTCAAAAGGAAAAAAAAGTTTATGTCCAGAAACTATGTTTCCAATATTATCTACAACATTTTTAAAACATTAAACAAATTACATGTGTTCAAACACAGAAATAATAGATTATGGATATAAAATTGATGAAACAGTATTTCAAGATTAAACACCAAAGTTATAATGGGTGTGACAGCATAAGAATTCTATGTGCAAAACAGATCTCATTATTTCTCTGCTCACATACCATGGTACAAGAAGAGTGAGGGAGAAAGGAAAAAGGGTTGAATTATAGTACTGAGAGTATGGATGACTTTATTTTTTTCTTTAAAAAAATGTGTTAATGTTATTTTTACAATATATGAACATTTTAAATATTCTTATCAATATATTTATTCTCCCTCCAAAATATCTCTTTAATTTTCTGACATTTGGTATTAACAGCTCCAGGATCAGAATATGGTAGACGTTTCTGAAACACGTAGGTAAGAATACTTAGGAAGAAATACTGAATAAAAGGAGATTGAAATCGTCTGCTGGGAGCCAGTGTGAGGAATCCCACCTGTGACAAGGTCATGCGGCAGAGATCTGATGGGCAAGGTCGAGTCAGATCTCAGGTTTTCCCCCTGGTATTTCCTGAGCATGTATCCCAAAAATAAGAACACGCCTGCCTTATTGTATTGTATTTGTCCACTCTTCTGACACACTCTGGAAAAAGTCAATTCAGGGCTTTAGTCTTCTGCATTTGAAAGGGTGTTTCAATCCAAAAACCGCTCTGATGGCTTTCTAGCCTACCTGCAGGACTCGTACAGCTGCGCATGTGATTGTTTGAGGCCTCCCGACCACGGGAGGCACGAGAAGCTTAAAACATCCTAGGAATGTAGGGGCTTCCGAGGAGTCAAAATCGTTAAGATAGGACTGATTAAAGGTTTCACTTGTTGAGCCAATACTTGCTGCCAAATTTTCATATCCTTTATTCTTAGATATAGTTGGTATATAGAAAAACAGGTAGTAGACCTGGTATCAGCAACATTAGATCTTTGAGTTAAGTACTTTCTTTGTTATAACCCACTGCACCTATGTTCTACAGGAATGTAACTTTATTTAGTACTTTGAGGGTGATGCAGAGTAAAGAAAAAACACTTCTAGGAAAAAGGAGTTTTCTGGTTGATAGACAATTATCCAGGAAGAGAGCCATAAAAATGTTAACAGGCCTCTTGGCCAGAAGATAATGTAAACCACCTGAGACCTTTTGTATACGGGAGGGTATGCAAAAAGAAAGCCTGGTCTCAATGAGGGTCAGGACTGCTGCCCCTGCATAACTCTGCATATTCCATTATTTCTTTATGTATAACTTGGGGTATATAAGCTGATTTTGAAAAATAAAGTTTTTGGAGTCTTGCACCAATGCTGGGCTTCCCCATGTCTTTCTTTTCTCCCCTTTTTCGGCTGAATTCCCATCTGGAGCAGGGAGGCTCACCACATCTACTTATTTGCCCTGGCTACTAAGATCCACGCAAAAGCGAGCCTAAGGTGGGGCACTCTTTGATATTCAAGTGGGCGCCGGTGGCCTAATGTAGATGGTGCAAACCTCTTGTCTCGAGGTTTTATTGGTTTTCCCCGTAAACCAAGTTATTCAGCCTCCTTTTCTCCGCCTAAATTTCCTACTATACTATTTCTTCCTAATCTAATCTTATATCTCTAAATAAATAAGTTTGTCCTCAGCAACACCGTCCCTGCTTCGAATTACCCTGGATCCACCGGGGCTGGACCCTGGCAATCTTCCATAACTTAATTTTCTTCATATTTTAAATGAGGGCTCACTGGACATGAAAAGTTAGGCCAAGCTGGAAAATGTTCAGGAGAAGATGAATTTTATGTTCAGGCAACCAGGTTAAAATTTTAATTGTGTGATTAATTTGCTCTTTTGAAAAAAAATGTAATTTTTCTTATCAAATAAAAACTCTCTTCATTGCAATTAAGAGTAAGCATAAAATCAGAGATATTGGTGATTACAGACAGTATTTTCCTTTCCATATTTTTGCTAAAAAGGCTCAGAAGTTTGGATAGAGAGTTTCTGAGTTTGTTACTTACTGAACAAGATACAGGTTTCTTTTCCTTTTCTCATTATACTATCTTCACATAGATTTTTTTTCAATATTCACAAATACAAATATATTCTCTACAAAACACCACTTTTGATTTAAAACATCTGCCTTACATTTCTAATCTTCAAAGAATAATTTAGAATACAGAACATTTTCCCAGTTATTTAAAAAGTGATGTGTGGTACAATTATAAAGTTGCCCTAAAAAGCAAGTCTCAGCATATTCTTAATCAGACTAAAATGTAGTTCTTTCCAGCAAATGCACTGTTGAATTTCCTTCTGCCTTTGTCTGTAAAACATCTGTGAATAGATAAAACTTTTTTATTTTTTTAACTTTTTCTCTTACAACTTGTGACTTTCCTTTTTTCCTCTTCTACAGCTACTAGAATTTTAGAGGCAACAAATTGCATCAAACTCATTTCCCAGTTCATACACTTTTTCCTTCACATTGTTCACAGTAGATTTCACACTTAAAAGTAACCCTTTTGCAACCTTCAGTTCATGCAAGGGTCCCTGTAGGAGCTTAGTTCATTGGTGAGCACACATCCGTTGAGGACTTACTATGTGCTGTACACTCTCCTTGTTTGCATTCTAAGCTGTGAGAGAGAGAGGGAAGGGATGAAGGTGTTTGTGCCTGCAAAGATCTGGTGAAAAGATCTAATGAACTACTGACATGACTCATAACTCAGTCATTAATTCAGGAAATCTCTGGAAATTCTTAAATTCCACTCTCATGAGAATTAAGACTTTGATCTAGGCTGATGGAAGTGTGATCAATACAAACAAGAGAAAGAGAACCACCAGCAAGCATTCCCCAATACTGAACGTGTAATGAATTAAATGATGTTTACACAGGGAAGGGCAGTAGGAACATGCCTGGGTATGTATGTTCTTCACATATTGAAAACAAAACAAAACAAGGCCTTTATTTCCCGGAACAATAGGGCAGGGAGTTTCAAAGTGGGATTCCCTTGGAATAACTGGACAGCTTTCTAACAAACAGGAGGCATATACTGGTATATGGTATACATATATTCTAACATATACTGGTGCAGTGGCATTTGTGCTTATTTAAATAGAGAGGTGGGTTGGAGGAGATGGCAAAAGTCAAAAAGCCTGGACATTTTTAAAGAAGAATAATAGGCACAATCATGAAGGCCTTGTTGGTGACAGTTTTATCAAGAATAAAATGTTATTAGTTTAACCTAGTTCTCATGCTTGTAGATTAGGCAGGAATATATTCACAGAAAGTCAGGATTGTGCCAGGAAATTTAAAACCAGTGAGATTTAAACATACCCATTAAAATTATATTAGTAATCACCAAAGTTACCAAAAAGTATTGTAAAGAAAATAAAAGAGGTGAGTTCATGTGAACCATCCAGACAGTAATAATGTACATGGAGCTCTGTTAATGGATGTGCTAACTGCTACTCCTTGTATCCTGTACCATTTCCCTGGACCACATCCCCCACCTCCAGTGATTCATTATGCTGGATTGTGAAGCCATTTGCAAAATATAAAGTGCTATAAAAATACTGGATAATAATGATAATCCATCTTGCCTTCCATCTCTATAGCATTTATTTATATTACAGTAAATTTGAGCTTTTACCACTCCCTAGTGAATCTGTGGATCCGTATTTCTTTCTTTTCCTCTTGCAGTAATACTTTCTAAACATGTCGGGCAGGTCAGGGCTGGATGGGTGGCAATGTTTTCCTGCAATAGATTTTATGCAGTTTGGACCAAATGATCCACAACCCGTGGGCTTTCCTTGTCATTCACAATGGACACCGTCTTATTTCCTTAACTTGGTCAAAACTAATGATATTAGAAAGCTCTCTCTTCTAATTGGTCATTTCTGCCCTCAATTTATGGCACTGTTCTATAAAAGCAACATATTATCCTGTGTCTTCTGAAACTGTTTCTTATAACAAATGTTCCTATTCCACCAAGCATAGATTCACAGTGACATTATTTCATCCTCAGGTTAACACTGTCTTAATTCTGCCTTTGTCTCTCTGTCAGAGACAGAATGCTGAAACTGGAGGCTCCTAGATCTTCTATTAACAGAATGACCCTACAGCACACAATCAAATGTGTCCCCACTAAAGAAGCAGATGGCCATTTGTCTCCTGGAATCTGGACTCCATATGGGTTCTCAAGTCAGGGAGCACCCAGCTTCACAAAGAAAAAAAAGTGGTAGCAGAAAATAAAGAAAGAAATACCAGAGAGATAGTAATATAGTTGAATAGAAGCTAAGTTAACCTGTATACTATCATGGATTCCTATGTGTCTGTTCTTTCTTGATTTCTAATATCAACACTATATTCAATTTCATGGCTTTACTTTTTTTTCCCTTTCATGCACATTTGACATTTTAGTTGATGACAGATGTAATGTTTGTTTACTGAGCAAGAATGATTAACTTCTAATAATGAACTAAGTATTAAAAATGTTCTTCTGAACCAAGGTATTCACCATATTAACATTAACAGATTTTTTTTAGAAACACAAAATCATACCAGTTGATGCATAAAAAGCATTGGACAGAAATCAACATCTCTTTACAACAAAAATTTCCAGAAAACTGAAGAGAACTTCTTTAATCTTTAGTAAGACACATCTACCAAAAAGCTTATAGTTAACATCATACTTTTTGATGCTTTTGAACTATGGTGTTAGAAAGGACTCTTGAGAGTCCCACAGACTGCAAGGAGATCAAACCAGTCCATCCTAAAGGAAAGCAGTCCTGAATATTCACTGGAAGGACTGAAGCTGAAGCTGAAGATCCAATACTTTGGCCACCTGATGCAAAGAACTGACTCATTAGAAAAGACCCTGATGCTGGGAAAGATTGAAGGTAGGAAGAGAAGGGGATGACAGAGGATGAGATGGTTGCATGGAATCACCAAATCAATGGACATGCATTTGAGCAAGCTCTGGGTGATAGTGAAGGACAGGGAAGCCTGGCATGCTGCAGTATATGAGTTGCAAAGAGTCGGACACAACTGGGCAACTGAACAACAACAACAATAACATCATACTTCATGTTGAAAGACATTTTGTCCCCAAAGACTGAGAATAAAGCAGTGAAGTTCACTCTTAATACTCCTGGCCTATGTGATAAAGTAAGGAAATGGACATGAAAGAAAAAAGGAAATCTACATATGACTGAGAAATATTTAGATAGCATTTCTTTTAAAGGTTCCTTAGATTGACCACTTTGGATGGTACAGATAGTTTTGTGACTGCCAGAATATTATTTAGTACAATTGATTCTCCTAGATGACCAAGAAAATGAAAAATATTTCCCAAGTATCTGCCATTCTGAGTGAAGAGCTTCCTCAGTTCAAGACTGATTCATAAGATGAAATCAGATATACATACTGTGGAATGAATGCTAAGAAAATCATAAAGAAACTAATACAGGTGAGGAGTACAGTTCCTTGGTTTTCTTTCTCTGAGATTGAATCCTTTAAACTCTAAGAGCAACTTTGTAGCCTTTCTAAGTGCAAAATCAGGTCACTGGTCTCCTTCAAGAAGAGCCAATAAAATTTTCACCTCAATAGGCTGCTTATATTTCAAATCTCAAGCAAAAGGAAAATATTTGGAAGAGAAATAGTCATTGACCACTAAGCGATTAATGTCTCTTTCAGAAGACTATATCTGTATCTATATCTGTATTTTAGTTGGACAGTCCTATTGGAAAACTCATTTATATAATAGTCATCCAATAAACTAGGTGTCTTTTCTGATCACTTAACCTCCCCCGAAATATTTTTTTCTCTTCAAACTCCTATAGCACTTCATATTACCTTATGACTTTTCAATGTGTGATGTGTTTGATAACAGCAATGCAGATACAGGACCTATCTCTCTTGTTAAATGCTATACATTTGCCAACTTCTCACCATCATCACTTCATGCTTATATTAGCTGAATGAATGCCTGAATGAATGTGTGAAGAGTAAGAATGTGGATACCATTTCTACCTTAATAAATCAACTCATCTCAACTTCAGAAAAATATCATTTAGACTTTTAAAAATTACTTACATATTTGTCCAAGAGTTTCATGTATTACATATTTAAAAATGTAGATGAGAAGAAAATACAGAGATAATGAACTTTATAAACATGTACATTTGATAAACATGCAATGTAGTAGTTATTATTAATTATCTGAATGCTGGTAATATTAATATTCATGACTGATTATTTCTATAAGTGCTATTTGTGTCTCATGGACAGAAGGGAAGAAAATTAAAATTAGTATACATGCCGTGATAGCCAGACTAATTATTTTAGGCCAAGATCACAAAAAGCAAAAATAATGCTAAAAATGGAAATTTCAATTAAATATGACATATTCTTATCCTCTAGGTTTATTAAAAAGTAAATTAAATTTTAAGATAAACTTTTCATTATATTTATAATTAGTAGGACAACAAATAGAAAATGATAGAAATGACTCATATCTGCAGGATGGCATCATAAAATTTAATCCTTTTCATTCAGTCAAGTATTTCACAATGGCTGTTTTTAGAACTTGTTTCAGAAGTCAAAGCCCCAAGGCTAGAATATGGTAACACCAGAATTGCTTCCAGGCAAATCTACTCTAGTTAACTCTTACTGAGATAGTTCTATTAACTAAGTTATACAGGTTGATCTTATATTCAAGAACATGTATAAACATTCATCTTGTATTCACCATAATATAATAGCTACCTCAGTTATTCCATTAATTAAGGATTTTCCAAGACCTCTGTCATCCTCTCCTGACCCACATATAATGTTTGTTATCCTCTGAATGCAGTGTGTCTTTCTCCCATGACAGTAAAAACATCCATAAAACATTCTCCTTCACAACATTCAGATAACCTATAATAGCAGTAGTATGTTACAGGATAAATTATAATACCCTTTTTTGCCCTCAAATTATGGATATATGTATTTTTTAAATTGCATGTCAATAGTAACATGCCTGATATTCTTATCATGAATACACCAAAGTCCTATTGATCCTTGATGCATTTACTTTTATTCCAGAGTTAAAATCATATAAAAATTTAATAAAATATAAATTACCTGTGAGAACATTTACTGAGTCTTTACTATATTTCTGCAGAATCAGTGCTAAATTCTTTACCTGCCTTATCACATCTTATTCTTTTAGCAACACTGTAATGGAGACACTACTATTCTCACCACTTTGCAAATGAGAAAATTCAGACACAGACAGATTAAGTAAATGGCCAGAGGTCACACACCTGAAAAATGGCAGAGATGGGCTGGATTCAGAAAGCTTTGAGCTAAAACAGCCTTCAGAAATAGCCTTCAATTTAACATATATATACACACACACATATACATGTCATGCTAAATCAATCAATCAGAGAGTGATGGATGGTTAGGAGTAGAAGAAACCAATAATGTCATTTAAAGAGCCATTAGAGGAGAAGAAACTTGGGCCGGGAGAGTAAGGTAACTTGGGGAGAATTCTAGTGCTTGTAAGCTATTTAAACAAGAGGTATTAAGAGCCTGGAATGAAGTTAGAATGCAGCGTTCTTTCCATTGGTTCATGGTTCATTATTATGGGGAAGGGATGGCTAATGATTTCTCAAGAATAAAAGATGAATTACCCACGCTCATGAAAGATACTTGATATGTATTAAAGAATTTATTTAGTCTTTGCTCCCATTCTTGGTATGAAACTTTTGCGTTCTTTCCATTGGTTCATGGTTCATTATTATGGGGAAGGGATGGCTAATGATTTCTCAAGAATAAAAGATGAATTACCCACGCTCATGAAAGATACTTGATATGTATTAAAGAATTTATTTAGTCTTTGCTCCCATTCTAAATCCTTAGAATTTCTGAAGTGATGGTACTGTCTTTGTTATGTTAATAAAGTCATTCTCTATGGGCCCCAAAGATAGCTTCAGGATGGAGACTGGTCACCAGAGAGACAAATTACATGACAAGAGGGTTGACATTTCTGGTCAGCCTGATCTCTGGGGAAAGAAGGAGGGTCTAGGGAGGGAAGGGAACCTGGAATTCAATCACACAGTCAGTGATATGATCAAAAATGCCTACATAATGTAACTCCAACAAAAACTCTGGCACTGAGGCTCAGTGGAGCTTCCTAGTTGATATACACAACAGTGTGTTGGGAGGGTCATGTAACTGATTTCCATGAGGTGAGGGCATAGAAGCTCTGTGATCCTCACCTCCCAGACTTTGCCCTAGGTGTCTCTTCATTTGGCTGCTCCTGATCTGCAGCCTTATAGTAAAACTTAATGTGGCATTCACCTGAGTCCTGTGAGTTGTTAGAGCAAATTATCCAGCTAGAGGAGATCAGGAGAACCTCAGACTCTAAGTGGTCACAAGTGAAGGTTACCTAGGGATCCAAAGCATGGATGACAAGTAAGGCAAGTCTTGTGGAAGCCCGAATTTAACACCAATTCTAGGTGGTTCATGTGAGAATTATGAGGCAGAACCCCAACTGGTGTCAAACCAGTTGCGTTGAAATGGAACAAAACTCTAAACTATAGAACATTAGCCAAATGATTTTTTTCCCTCCAGTTTTTATTGAGAAATAAATAAGTAGAAGTAATTGAGAAATATGTCACTATACAAGTTTAAGGCATAGAGTATGATAGCTAAATTTATATGCACTGTGAAATGATTGGGCTGCCCAGATGGCACAAGTGATAAAGACCTCACCTGCCAATGAAAGAGATGTTAGGGACTTGGGTTCGATTCCTAAGTCAGGAAAGTCCCTGGAAGAAGGCATGGCAACCTACTCCAGTATTCTTGCCCAGAGAATCCCATGGACAGAGGAACCTGGCAGGCTAGTCCATGGGGTCACAAAGAGTTGGACATGACTGAAATGACTTAGCAATGCACACATGCACGTGAAATGATTACTAAAGTAGATTCAGCTAATATTCACCTTCTCTTATACATACGATAAAAATTAAAGAAAGAAAATAAGAAAAAAAAAAGTTCTCCCTGAGATGAGAACTCATGTGATTTACTCTCTTAGGAGATTCACTGACTAAACTGCACAGTATTCTGTTTGGCACAGACAGTTCTATCCTAAAACTGTGAGATGAGGTCAGTTCCACCCCAAGACTATATGGAAATGGCCACTCTGTACCCAAAATCACGTTGCTACTATCTGGCCCACTCAAGTCTCTCAAGCAACAACAATTATGTCCCAGTATCCAAAGGCAATAGCTAGGTCTTCTCCTGAGACAGAGTCAGTTCTTTACTACACTTCATGACATATTTTTAAAATAGAAATCAACCAATACAGTATTGTAAAGTAAAATAAAGTAAAATTAAGAAAAATAAAATAGAAATCAATGATAAAATTAAGCTAATATTTGTATCAATCTTTTTCTTCATATTAGCCCATTCAATTCTCACATTAGTCCAACAAAATAAATAATTTTTCTATCATACAAATAAAATAAAGGTCAGTTCAGTTGCTCAGTCATGTCTGACTCTTTGTGACCCCATGGACTACAGCACACCAGGCTTCTTGGTCCATCAGCAACTCCTGGAGCCTGCTCAAACTCATATCTGAGTTGCTGATGCCATCCAACCATCTCATCCTCTGTCATCCTCTTCTTCTCCCACCTTCAATCTTTCCCAGAATCAGGGTCTTTTCCAATGGGTCAGTTCTTCGCATTAGGTGGCCAAAGTATTGGAGCTTCAGCATCAGTGCTTCCAATAAATATTCAGAACTGATTTCCTTTAGGATTGAATGGTTGGATCTCTTTGCAGTCCAAGGGACTCTCAAGAGTCTTCTCCAACACCACGGTTCAAAAGCATCAATTCTTCAGCACTCAGCTTTCTTTATAGTCCAACTCTGATATCTATACATGACTACTGGAAAAATCATAGCTTGACTAGATTTACCTTTGTTGGCAAAGGAATGTCTCTGCTTTTTAATATGCTGTCTAGGTTGGTCATTGCTTTTCTACCAAGGAGAAAGTTTCTTTTAATTTCATGGCTGCAGTCACCATTGCAGTGATTTTGGAGCCCCCAAAAATAAAGTTTCTCACTGTCTCCATTGTTTCCCCATCTATTTGACATGAAGTGATGGGACCAGATGCCATGATCTTAGTTTTCTGAATGTTGAGCTTTAAGCCAACTTTTTCACTCTCCTCTTTCACTTTCATCAAGAGACTCTTTAGTTCTTCTTTGTTTTCTGCCATAAGGGTGGTGTCATCTGCATATCTGAGGTTACTGATACTTCTCCCAGCAATCTTGATTCCAGCTTGTGCTTCATCCATCTTGGCATTTTGCATGATGCACTCTGCATATAAGTTAAATAAGCAAAGCAGGGTGGTAATATACAGTCTTGATGTACTCCTTTCCCAATTTGGAACCAGTCTGTTGTTCCCTGTCCAGTTCTAACTGTTGTTTCTTGGCCTGCATACAGATTTCTCAGGATGCAGGTAAGGTGGTTTGGTATTCCCATCTCTTTAAGAATTTTCCACAGTTTGTTGTGATCTGTACAGTCAGAGTCTTTGGTGTAGTCAATAAGGTAGAAGTAGATGTTTTTTTCTGGAACACTTTTGCTTTTTTAATGATCAAGTGGATATTGGAAATTTGAACTCTGGTTCTTCTTCTTTTTCTAAATCCAGCTTGAACATCTGGAAGTTCATGGTTTATGTACTGTTGAAGCCTGGCTTGGAGAATTTTGAGCATTACATTGCTGGTATGTGAGATGAGTGCAATTGTGCAGTAGTTTGCACATTCTTTGGCATTGCCTTTCTTTGGGACTGGAATGAAACTGACCTGGGTTAAATAATTGTCCACAGTCCTGTAGCTTGCCATTGTTTAGTTGCTAAGTTGTGTCTGACTCTGTTACTCCTGTGGACTGTAGCCTTCCAGGCTCCTCTGTCCATAGGATTTTCCAGGCAAGAATACTTTAATGGGTTACCATTACCTTCTCCAGGGGATCTTCCTGACTCAGGGATCGAACCTGCATCTCTTGCATTGGCAGGTGGTTCATTGCCACTGAGCTACCAGGGAAACTGCTCTGTAGTAAGCAAATGCTAAAATGGTATTTAAAGTCCATTCTATCAGTCTCCAAAACTAGTTGGTTCCTTTCTTTATTACCCAACCTATGGCAACAAATAGTTTTAGGGATTCAGGTGTGCTAATGTGGCTTTTTGTTTCATTTTGTAGACGTGAAAGAGTCACTTAACCCCACATTAATACTAGTATCAGTCCCCCCTCTCTCCCTGTAACTCAGCTTCAAATTTCTTTGGAAGATATTAGTCAGAGAACTTGTGAGTGAAAGCTTAAGAGGTAATCAGGAATTTTTTAATTTTAGTTGTCTTTACCCAAACAGTGAAAATCTCTCCTGTTAGCACTCTTCTAAAATAATGTTTACAAAAATGCAAATATACAAAACTTACAGGTGAAATCTCATTTATTATTCTATGTGATACATTAATAAAAAGATTAGATTTCTGTTGTTATTGTCATAAATCCATGGAAGCCAATCCATAGAGTGGGTGGACAAAGAATCATTGTTACCAGTTGATTTGTTCAAAGGAGAAATGTAAACATTAACAACCTCAACTATTACTCACTTTGATTGCCCCATGATATGAAGAATCTTATCAAGTGTAAAGATGATGGAGTAGAAGGACGTGTTGTCATCTTCTCTTGATTGCAACTTGCTACTGAACAACCATTGACAGGAGAATGTTGGATTCCACAAAATAAGATACCCTGCACCCAAGAAAGGACAAGCCCCAACAAGATGGCAGGAGGGGCGAAACTGTGTTTAGAATCAAACCTCATACCTGCCAGAGATGCTCAGAGAGGGCAAACAAAACCTTGGGCACACCAGGGCCCAGGGACCCCAAAAGACACTGAGCCAGACCTGTCTTTGAGTGTTTGAGTGTCTCCTGCAGAGGCACGAGTCAGCAGTGGCCTGCCGCAGGGACAGGGGCCCTGGCTCCAGCAGACCTGGGAGGAGCGGCGTGTGGCCTAAGTCCTCTTGGAGGAGGTCACCATGAGCCCCACCACAGAGCCATGGAGCTGACACCCACAAACTGTAGAGCCCCCTGCCGATCCCTAACCTGGGGACCTGGCAAAGATACTGAGAACCCCAAGGAATTTGACTTTGAAGGCCAGTGGGTTTAACTACAGAACTTCCTCAGGACTGGGGAAAAAGACTCTTGGAGGGCATAGACAAAACACGGTGTGTACCAGGACCCAGGAGAAAGGAGCTGTGACCCCACAAGAGACTGAGCCAGACTTGCCTGTGAGTGTCCAGGAGTCTCCAGCAGAGGCATGCGTCGACAGTGGCCTGTTGCAGGGTCAGAGGAATTGAATATATAGTCCTGGGAGCCGCAGCATGCTGGCATAAGTCCTAGCAAAGGAGGTCATCACTACCCCTACCATAGTTTGGCCTGAGGCCAAAGGGGGCTAACATAGCCCCACCCACAGTGGAAAATTGGATTAAAGATTTACTGAGCATGGCCAGTACCAACCAGTCCATTCTAAAGGAGATCAGCCCTGGGTGTTCTTTGGAAGGAATGATGTTGAAGCTGAAATGCCAGTACTTTGGCCACCTCATGCGAAGAGTTGACTCATTGGAAAAGACTCTGATGCTGGGAGGGGTTGGGGGCAGGAGGAAAAGGGGAGGACAGAGGATGAGATGGCTGGATGGCATCACCGACTCAATGGATGTGAGTTTGAGTGAGCTCCAGGAGATGGTGATGGACAGGGAGGCCTGGCGTGCTGTGATTCATGGGGTCGCAAAGAGTCGGACATGACTGAGCGACTGAACTGAACTGAGCATGGCCCCGCCCATCAGAGCAAGACTCAGTTTGCCCTACAGACTTCCAATAAGGAAGCTTCCACAATCCTCTTATCCTTCTTCATCAGAGGCCAGGCAGAATGAAAACCACAATCACAGGAAACTAATCAAACTGATCACATGGACCACAGCCTTGTCTAACTCAACGAAACTATGAGCCATGCCATGTAGGGCCACCCAAGATGGATGGGTCATGGTGGAGTGAAGTGAAGTGAAGTAGCTCAGTCGTGTCTGACTCTTTGCGACTCCGTGGACTGTAGCCCACCAGGCTCCTCCCTCCATGGGATTCTACAAGCACGAATACTGGAGTGGGTTGCCATTTCCTTCTCCAGGGGATCTTCTCGACCCAGGGATCAAACCCAGGTCTCCCCCATTGCAGGCAGATGCTTTAACCTCTGAGCCACCAGGGAAGCCCCTACATGGTGGAGAGTTCCAACTAAATGTGGCCCATTGGAGAAAGGAATGGCAAACTACTTCAGTATGCTTGCTTTGAAAGCCCCATAAACAGTATGAAAAGGCAAAAAGATATGACACTGAAAGATAAACTCCCCAGCTCAGTAGGTGCCCAATATGCTACTGGAGAAGACTGGAAAAAGAGCTCCAGAAGGAATGAAGAGGCTGAGCCAAGCAGAAACAATGCCCAGCTGTGGATGTGTCTGATGGTGAAAGTAAAGTCTGATGCTGTAAATAACTATATTTCATAGGAACAAAGAATGTTAGGTCCATGAATTAAGGTAAATTGGGAGTGGTCAAACAGGAGACGGCAAGAGTGAATACTGATGTTTTAGAATTAGTGAACTAAAATGGACCCGAATGGGCGAATTTAATTTGGATGACCATTATATCTACTACTGAGGGCAAGAATCCCTCAGAAGAAATGGAGTAGCCATCGCAATCAACAAAAAAGTCAAACATGCAGTACTTGGATGCAATCTCAAAAATGACAGAATGATCTCTGTTTGTTTCCAAGGCAAACCATTCAATATCACAGTAAATCATGTCTATGCCCCACCCACTAATGCCAAAGAAGTTGAAGTTGAATAGTTGCATGATGACCTACAAGATCTTCTAGAACTAACACCCAAAGTACGTCCTTTTCATCATAGGGGACTGGAATGCAAAAGTAGGAAGTCAAGAAACACCTGGAGTAACAGGCAAATTTGGCCTTGGAGTACAGAATGAAGCAGGGCAAAGGCTAACAGAGTTTTGCCAAGAGAACACACAGGTCATAGCACACACCCTCTTCCAACAACACAAGAGAAGACTGTACACATGAACATTACCAGATGGTCAACACCAAAATCAGATTGATAATATGCTTTGCAACCAAAGATGGAGAAGCTCTATACAGTCAGCAAAAACAAGACCAGGAGCTGACTGTGGCTCAGATCATGAACTCCTTATGGCCAAATTCAAACTTAAATTGAAGAAAGTGGGGAAAACAAGTAGACCATTCAGGTATGATCTAAATCAAACCACTTATGATTATACAGTGGAAGTGAGAAGTAGATTCAAGGGATTTAGATCTCATAGACAGAGTGTCTAAAGAACTGTTGACAGATGTTGGTAATATTATACAGTTCAGTTCAGTTGCTCAATCATGTCTGACTCTTTGTAATCCCAGGGACTGCAGCGTGCCAGGCTTCCCTGTCCTTTACCAACTCCCAGAACTTGCTCAAATCCATGTCCATTCAGTCAGTGATGGATCCAACCAACCATCTCATCCTCTGTCATCCCCCTCTCCACCTGCATTCAACTGTTCCCAGCAATAGGGTCTTTTCTAATAAATCAGTTCTTCATATCAGGTGGCCAAAGTATTGGAGCTTCAGCTCAGCATCAGTCCTTCCAATGGATATTCTGGACTGAATTCCTTTAGAATTGACTGGTTGGATCTCCTTGCAGTCCAAGGGACTCTCAAGAGTCTTCTCCAACACCACAGTTCAAAAGCATCATGGCACTCATATTTCTTTATGGTCCAACTCTCCATCCATACATGACTCCTAGGAAAACCATAGCTTTAACTAGACGGACCATTGTTGCCAAAGTAAAATCTCTGCTCTTTAATATGCTGTCTAGGTTGTACTCACCATCCACAGTGATTTTGGAGTTCAAGAAAATAAAGACTGTCATTATTTCCATTTTTTCCCCATCTATTTTCCATGGTGTGATTGGACCAAATGCCATGATCTTAGTTTTCTGAATGTTGAGTTTAAAGCCAGTTTTTTTTTTTTCCACTCTCCTCTTTCACTTTCATCAAGAGGCTCTCCAGTTCCTCTTTGCTTTCTGCCATAATGGTGATGTCATCTGCATATCTGAGGTTATTGATATTTGTCCTGGCAATCTTCATTCTAGCTCGTGCTACACCCAACCTGGCATTTCCCACGATGCATATAAGTTAAATAAGCAGGGTGATAATATACAGCCTTGAAGTATTCCTTTCCCAATTTGGGAACAGTCTGTTGTTCCATGTCCAGTTCTAACTATTGCTTCTTGACCTGCATACAGATTTATTAGGAGGCAGATAAGATGGTTTGGTATTCCCATCTCTTTAAGAATTTTCTACAGTTTGTTGTGCTCCACACAGCCAAAGGATTTGGCATAGCCAATAAAGCAGAAGTAGATGTTTTTCTGGAACACTCTTGCTATTTTTATTATCCAGTGAATGTTGGCAATTTGATCTCTGGTTCCTTTGCCTTTTCTAAAACCAGCTTGAACATCTGGATGTTCTCGTTTCATGTACTGTTGAAGCCTGGCTTGGAGAATTTTGAGCATTACTTTGCTAGTGTGGGAGATGAGTGCAATTGTGCAGTAATCTGAACATTCTTTGGCATTGCCTGCCTTTGGGATTGGAATGAAAACTGACATTTTCCAGTCCTGTGGCCACTGCTGAGTTCTCCAAATTTGCTGCCATATTTTACAGGAGGTGGTAATCAAAGCTACTTCCAAGAAAAAGAAATGCAAAAGGCAAAATGATTCTCTGTGAGGCCTTACAAATAGCTTACAAAAGAAGAGAATTGAAAGGCAAAGGAGAAAAGGAAAGATATACCTATCGTAATACAGAGTTCTAAAGAATAACAGGAGGAGATAAGAAAGCTTTCCTAAGTGAACAATGCAAAGAAATAGAGAGAAACAATAGAATGGGAAAGATTAGAGATCTCTTCAAGAAAATTAGAGACCAAGGGAACATTACATGCAAAGATGGGCATAATAAAGGCAGAGATATAAAGAAGATGTGCTAAGAATACATGAAAAACTATACAAAAAAGATCTTAATGACCCAGATAACTGTGACGGTACGATCACTCACCTAGATCCAGACATCATGGAGTGTTAAGTCAAGAGGGCCCTTAGGAAACATGACTACAAACAAAGCTAATGGAGATGATGGATTTCCACCTGTACTATTTCAAATTCTAAAAGATGAAACCGTGAAAGTGCTGTACTCAGTATGCCAGCAAATTTGGAAAACTCAGCAGTGGCCACAGGACTGGAAAAGGTCAGTTTTCATTCCAGTCACAAAGAAAGGCAATGCCAAAGAATGCTCAAGCTACCTCATGGTTGTACTCATCTCAAACGCCAGCAAAATTCTCCAAGCTAAGCTTCAATAGTACATGAAATGAGAACTTCCAGATGGTCAAGCTGGATTTCAAAGAGGCAGAGGAAGTAGAGATCAAATTGCCAACATCCGTTGGATCATAGAAAAAGCAATAGAATTCCAGGAAAAAAACATATACTTCTGCTTCACTGACTACACTAAAGCCTTTGACTTGTGCGGATGATAACAAACTGGAAAATTCTTAAGGATATGTGAACACCAGACCACCTCACCTGCTTCCTGAGAAACCTGTGTGATGGTCAAGAAGCAATAGTTAGAACTGGACATGGAACAATAGACTGGTTCAATACTGGGAAAGGAATACATCAAGACTATATATTATTACCCTGCTTATTTAACTTATATGCAGAGTATATCATGTGAAATGCTGGGCTGGATGAAGCACAAGCTGAAATTAGGATTGCTGGGAGAAATATCAATAACCTCAGATATGCAGATGACACCACATTTACGACAAAATGAGTAGAGGCACTAAAGAGCCTCTTGATGAAAGTGAAAGATGAGAGTGAAAAAGCTGGCTTAAAATTCAACATTCAAAAAACTAAGATCATGGCATCTGGTCCCACCACTTCATGGCAAATAGATGGGGAAACAGTGGAAACAGTGAGAGACTGTATTCTTTTGGGCTCCAAAATCATAGCTGTTGGTGACTGCAGCCATGAAATTATAAGAGGCCTGCTCCTTGGAAGCAGGCCTCTTATAATGACAAACCTAGACAGCATATTAAAAAGCAGAGATATTACTTTGCCAACAAAGGTCCATATAGTCAAAGCTATAGTTTTTCCAGTAGTCATGTATGGATGTGAGAGTTGGATAAAGAAAGTTGAACACCAAAGAACTGATGCTTTTGAACTGTGGTGTTGGAGAAGACTCTTGAGAGTCCCTTGGACTGCAAGGAGATCCAACAAGACAATCCTAAAGGAAATCAGTCCTAAATATTCATTGGAAGGACTGATGCAGAAGCTGAAGCTGAAGCTCCAATACTTTGGCCACCTGATATGAAGAGCTGACTCATTAGAAAAGACCCTGATGCTGGGAAAGATTGAAGGCAGGAAGAGAAGGGGACGACAGAGAATGAGATGGTTGGATGACATCACCAACTCAATGGATATGAGTTTGGTCTGGCTTTGGGAGATGGTGAATTTCAGGGAAGCCTGGCATACTGCAGTCCATGGGGTCACAAATAATCAGACATGACTAGCTACCAAACAATTTCAAATGAAGCACATGTATCAAGTAACTTGTTTCAAGGAATACTATTTAGAAATTCTTGACAGCGTCAATTTCTAGTCAGGTTAATAAGAAGTCTTGGGTCCCCAAGGAGGAGAAAGGGGTCTGGGGCTCTCAAGGAGGAGATAGAAGTCTGGAATTCTCAAGGAGGAAAGGACAATTTTTTTTTTTCTACATTCCTTAGTAAGGATTATATAACAATAATGTATCCTGGTTGAGGACATGTTTCTCCTTCCTGAAAACCTTCTGACTAATCCTAAATATAAAATGTATATTGAGGGAGTGGGTCTAGTAAGTTCTTTACAACCTTGAGACATTCTTTTGATTTATTGTAACAACCAATTAAAAATGTATATAACTCCCTTACTAACACTAGCAAGGGGGGCACTCTCTGTCCCCTTTCTGATGTCTGTGTCAGAAGCTTTCTCTGTGCCTTTTCATACTTTAATAAAACTCCGTTACACAAAAGCTCTTGAGTGATCAGGCCTGGTCCCTAGTCTGCAACCTAAATCTTCTTCGGAGATCAAGAATCCAACATGGTTCACTGTAAGCTATCATTCTCATAACATTAGCTTTTGTCTCACAATTTAAGAATATCCTCACAAGTTGTCCAGGTCTTCCCAGGTGGCTCAGTCATAAAGAATCTGCCTAACAATGCAGGAGAAACAGGTGCCTGGGTTTGATCCCTTGGTCAGGAAGATCCTCTGGAGAAGGAAATGGCAACCCACTCCAATATTCTTGCCTAGAAAATCTCATGGACAGAGGAGCCTGGTGGCTACAGTCCAAGAGGTCTCAAAGAGTCAGACATGACTTAGCTACTGGGCATGCATACACGCAACATACTGTCTACATGTACAGAGAAATTTAAAATGAAAGTTTCTGGTATAATATACATTTAAATGAATTTAATTCATGATATTTTGATGAACATATATTCACCCCAATCTACACAGTACTCAAATCCTGATATGTGATCCTATATGAGATCAAGAATTTTTCATTTCCTATCTGAGTAAACACCAATTTGCATTTATGATTAAAGGTTATGGGAATATTTAACAGCAAGCTGGCTTTCTGCTTCCACTCATCACTTCCTCCTATTTACCTACAGCCAGGTAAGAACTATAAGTTAACTCTATTTATGGAAGTATATCTGCAATTAAAAAAAAAAAACAAAAACACAACTGGAAGTCAAATATAAATGCATTTGATTGTTATCTTTACCTGAGTCTTTCCAGCCCTACCAGCCTGTCTAAACGAGGGTGACTCTGGGCAACCTCCCGACTATGATCATGACAGGCTTATTGAAAGCCAGCATCCAAAGCCATAATGAAACAGAAGTAGATGCCAAATCAAGGAGTACCTTGTTTCTGGCAGCCAAAAGGAATTCTCTCTCTATTCTGTTAGCTAATCAAATACCCAAGTTAACCAAACTCAGTTTCATTAGACTTATCCTTGCCTATACTTTTTAAATCCAGGGCTGAAAATCATATATGTATTGCACAGTGTAGTCTCACTTCAAGTTGATGGAACAGGAAGTCCTAGTTTAACCTCAGCTATTAGCAATTGGAAACCTATCTCAGGATGGTGGAGGGTGGCAGTGAGGCTGCAAAGGAAATGCATTTACCATATAACATCTTGTTCCAGCCAAGATGAGACCCTTCTAAGAAACCCTACCAAAGAAAGCAAATTCTTACTTTTCAAATTCAAAGTTTTTCTTCTTTGACCATTTCACTCACTCTTATTAAAAGTCACTACTTAACCATGTTTTTTAATGCTTGATACAAGAAAGAAATTGCCTGAACTACAAATTCTTCCCCCCTACTCCAAAAAAAGGTGGAGAAAAATTGGAAAAGCTGAATGTCTCTATAAAAAAAGAGAATGGATTTGAAATAGCTCAACTGGAATGCCTGTCTCTTATACACATCTGGTGGGGGTGGCCTTAAAGCAAATAAACTGAAAAAAGTAGATTATGTTTCTTGGTTCTTTCATGGGGGCAGTATTGAATTGAATGAGTTGACACAAACATCCAATTAATTTAAAATGTTTTTAAAATAAAACACACTGGGTGGTTTCTGAAAGAAATGGAAAGGCCAAGTAAAAAAATTATCTGGGTCTGTGTCAAAATTCTCTGGAGCCTATGGTTTCTCTCCCATGAAGGAAATTACTCCATTTTTTAAAACTGAAAACATGTCAGTCAACAGATTAGAAAAAGGCAGGAGCATATTTTTTTCATTTTGTATTTTAAAGTTGATATTCTTTTCTTAAAGTGACACATTAGGCTGTGATGAGGAACGCTGAGATTGTTCCTATAATGCAATCACACCCTATAGCAATGTTTATTCTTCTTCTAAAATCTGAGTCCTCCTTTTAATAAACATAAAAATCTCCTACTCATGCTGAAGGGAGCACTAACTGCTGCTGTAACAGATCAAATCTCAAATCTCAATGGTTTCATACAGACACGCTTGCTTCCTATATTGTTAGCAGGATAATGTTAAAATCCAATTGTGTATGTGGGAGGCAGGAGGCTTCCCCAGTTGTATGGCTCTCCTCAGAGACACAGAAGCTTCCCCTGGTTTACTTGGTCTCCTTCAACAAAGAGGTCCAAGGATGCCTTCAGGATAGGCTTCATCCCAGCAAGCTAGGAGAGGAAAAGAGCCTGGAGGAGCAAGCAGGCAGGTTGTCACAACCAGATGCAAAAGGGGCATGAGTCATTTCCACCCACATTTCATTGGCCAGGACACTGTCACACCCTGTCATCGAAAATAACATATGACATCCAACACAGTCTAGTTGGAGGCCAAGGAAAGGAAACGGGCTTGGTGAGCACATGATTAGGCTTTGCCATACTCCCCAAGAAAATCCTAATAAATTCTCCAATAAAGTACCCCCTATAAGGCCCATGTATTAACGCCCCTTTGGGAGTACAGAGTTTCAGTTTTGCAAGAAGTGAGAATTCTAGAAATTTGCCTCACCACAATATAACTGTACTTCACACTGCAAAGCTGTACACTTAACAATGGTAAAGACAGTAAGATTCATGTATGTGTATTTTTTAAAAAAACATAATAAAAAAAAAACTTTTTAAAATGGTCAAAATAATTTTTTTAAAAAGCTCATGGTTTAGAGTCTATCTTTGGCATATCCCTACCAGGCAAGAAATAGGTGTTTTTCTGGAACACTCTTGCTTTTTCCATGATCCAGCAGACATC
>SJYT01074026.1:300357-365462 GCA_006410635.1 Cephalophus harveyi | reverse complement strand
CGAGATCAACCCTGGGATTTCTTTGGAAGGAATGATGCTAAAGCTGAAACTCCAGTACTTTGGCCACCTCATGCGAAGAGTTGACTCATTGGAAAAGACTCTGATGCTGGGAGGGATTGGGGGCAGGAGAAGAAGGGGACGACCGAGGATGAGATGGCTGGATGGCATCACTGACTCAATGGATGTGAGTCTGAGTGAACTCCGAGAGATCGTGATGAACAGGGAGGCCTGGCGTGCTGCGATTCATGGGGTCGCAAAGAGTCGGACACAACTGAGCGACTGAACTGAACTGAACTGACAGTCATCAAGACAGTATGGTACTGGCACAAAAACAGACATATAGACCAATCAAACAAGACAGAAAGCGCAGAAATAAACCCATGCAACTATGGATATCTTATTTTTGACAAAGACAAAGGAGGCAATATACAATGGGGTAAAGACAGCCTCTTCAATAAATGGTGCTGGGAAAACTGGACAGCTACATGTAAAAGAATGAAATTAGAACGCTTCCTGACACCATACACGAAGATAAACTCAAAATGGATTAAAGACCTAAATGTAAGACCAGAAACTATAAAACTCTTAGAGGAAAACATAGGCATAACATTCAATGACATAAATCAAAGCAAGATCCTCTATGACACACCTTCTAGAGCAACAGAAATAAAAACAAAAGTAACAAATGGGACCTGATTAAACTTAAAAGCTTTTGCATAAAAAAGGAAACTATAAGCAAGGTGAAAAGACAACCCTCAGAATGGGAGAAAATTATAGCAAATGAAACAACTGACAAAGGATTAATATCCAAAATATAAAAGCAGCTCATACAACTCAATACCAAAAAAAACAAATGACCCAATCAATAAGTCGGAAAAAGACTTAAACAGACATTTCTCCAAAGGAGACATACAGATGGCTAACAAACACATGAAAAGATGCTCAAAATTGCTCATTAATAGAGAAATGCAAATCAAAACTACAATGAGATATCACCTCACACCGGTCAGCATGGACATTATCGAAAAGTATACAAACAATAAACGCTGGAGAGGGTGTAGAGAAAAGGGAACACTTGGATTGTTGGTGGGAATATAAATTGATACAGCCACTATGGAAGACATTATGGAGATTCCTTAAAAAACTATCAATAAAACTACTATATGACCCAGTAATCCTATTCCTAGGCATATACCCTGAGGAAACCATGGTTGAAAAAGACACATGTATCCCATTGTTCACTGCAGCACTATTTACAATAGCTAGAACATGGAAGCAACCTAGATGTCCATGGACAGATGAATGGATAAAGAAAGTGTGGTACATATATAGAATGGAATATTACGCAGCCATAAAAATGCATTTGAGTCAGTTCTGATGAGGTGGATGAACCTAGAATCTATTATACAGAGTGAAGTGAGTCAGAAAGAGAAAGACAAATATCATATTCTAATGCATATATGTGGAATCTAGAAAAATGATACTGAAGATTTATTTACAGGGCAGCAGTGGAGAAACAGACGTAGAGAATAGACTTATCGACATGGGGAGAGGGGAGGAGAGGGTGAGATGTATGGAAAGAGTAGCATGGAAACGTACATACCATATGTAAAGTAGATAGCCAATGGGAATTTGCTGTATGGCTCAGGAAACTCAAACAGGGGCTCTGTATCAATCTAGAGAGGTGGGATAGGGTGGGAGATGGGAGGGAGGTTCATAAGGGAAGGGAAATATGTACAGCTATGGCTGATTCATGTTGAGGTTTGAAAGAAAACAACAAAATTCTATAAAGCAATTATCGTTCAATAAAAAAGTTTTTTTAATAAGAAAAGAAAAAAAGATTTTATTAAAAAGGCCTGAGTATGGCCAGATTTACTATGCATGGGAATAAGGAAGGATTTTCTCTTCTTTTCCCACTTTTTAAAGAAGGTGGTAGGGGGTCGGATGGGCAGAAATGAAAGGAAGAAGGAAGAGATGATGAAGATGGAGCCATGAGACTTCAGAATATCACATTATCGTTAGAAATCCTGTCTATAATTTCTCCTCTCCAGCACTCCCTGCCCACCTGTCTTCAACAGAGACTATGAGAAAACACAGTATTAACTGTGAATGAGTTCCTGTGGAAACCAGTGAAAGCAATGCAATGTAAGTCCAAGTGGTTCAGGATAAAAATGGAACACAGCAGAGGAGAGCATAATGAAGTAAGATGTAGAATCTCAAAGAAAGCAAGCAGAAGGCTTCTGGACTCCCACAGAGCAATGGACACAGGCTTAAGTCATATTTAACTGAATCACCAAGGGACAGAGTGGCCCTAGCTGAATGCAGGCTATGCATTTATATTGATTCATACCCTATGTTGGTCATCAACCATATCTCTTTTGCCATTAACACAGTATTATTGACTTCATAATGTTATTATGATAAAGTATTGTAGGTTTTGCATCCAACTCTTTCTATTTATTTCCATTTTTCTTTAATAAAATAGTATTTGTACATAAATTAGGCAAACAAGTCTCTCTCATTGGGATGGAGGGAATGCCTAATCTTGAGTTGAAAAATGTTTACAAGTCACAATGATATACCTTGACAAATCTCTTTGAGATAATTTGTATTAATTTCCACTGTCACCAGAAGAATATAAATGTATCTGCTTCATTACACCATTACTAACACTAGTATATTTTAATAGTATTTTACTTTTTAACACTAAAAATATTGTCTATAAGGCTATATTTAAGGTGCTTTAGAACAGTTTCAACCCTCCTCTTTTTATTTATTTATTTTTGGAGGCTAATTACTTTACAATATTGTATTGGTTTTGCCATACATTGACATGAATCCACCATGGGTGTACATGTGTTCCCCATCCTGAACCCCCCTCCCCATCCCATCCCTCTGGGTCATCCAAGTGTACCGGCCCTCCATGCACCTATGGTCACCTTATCTTCGACAAAGGAGGCAAGAATATACAATGGAGAAAAGACAATCTCTTTAACAAGTGGTGCTGGGAAAACTGGTCACCGACTTATAAAAAAATGAAACTAGAACACTTTCTAACACCATACACAAAAGTAAACTCAAAATGGATTAAAGATCTCAATGTAAGGCCAGAAACTATAAAACTCCTAGAGGAAGACATAGGCAAAACACCCTCCTCTTTTTAACTGGGAATTTAGAAGTTATCAAAGCAAACCTATTAATACAAAGCAAACAAAACTGATCATCTGCACCAGGAAATGGTCATTAGTTAGGATTAAGACATCTCATTTGTTGTTGTTTAGTCACTAAGTTGTGTCTGACTCTTTGCAACCTCATGAACTGTAGCCCACCAGGCTACTCTGTAAGTGGAACTGTCCAGGCAAGAATACTGGAGTGAGTTGCCATTTCCTTCTCCAGGGGATATGCCCAACCCAGGGATCAAACTTGCACCTCCTGCATTGCAGGCCGATTCTTTACCCCTGAGCCTCCAGGAAGACTAAGGTATATCTATTACTTTCAACTTATATTAATGAGTTTCATATCCTTCTGAAAGAACAGAGACTCAGTAGAGGTCCCAAAAGGAGACTGAGCTGGGGAAAACATGGCTTCCTATAAATGAGATGCAATACAATATCTTGAAAGCCATGTGGCCATTCCAGGGACTAAGCTGAGATGAACATAACAAACAGTTGAGCAGACAGTTGATAAAAATGCAGATCATGCAGGTCAAAAAGGAAAACATTCTTCTAGGTGTCATTTTCTTTAGAAGTCACCTTTAAGGAGACCAAAGAGGTAAAGGAAAATCCAAAGTTAGGCAGCCTGGAAAAATAGAACGTGTTCTTCTGTTCTAGGGAGTGAGATTAAAACCAGAAAATGCCACATGAGAGCTACTGGAGGAACCATAGGCAATACTGAACACTGTGGCCCTAGTGGTTCCAGCCAGATCAGCTACGGGGCTTAAAGGGAGGAGAAGTTGTAGGTTCTCAGTACAGTGATAAATGGGACTACTTCTGGCCCATGGAGCATCTTTCTGTCCATGTAATTCTCTCCCACAGTGCTTATCTGACAAGAGATGAAAATCAGACAGGATGTGGACCTCCTTCCAAGGTTTAATTAGCTTGGATAAAGCCAAGTCCACATGGTAATAAACCTCCAGGTGTCTGCCACAAAAGCTACATAAGAGATTATAACACATAAATTATAAAAAATCAATACATTTTGGAGAGTGCAGAATTCTATTTTCAAATTGTATGCAACTTGGAAGATAATCCTTGTTGTAATGCCCAAAGCAAAGAAACAAAGAGGAAAAATATTCACTTTGCATACACTACTGGCAGGATACCAGACAGTTTCGATTACAGAACAGAGAAGAGACCAGAAGAGGGAATGATGAGGGAAAATATTCATTTTCTCTAGACTGAGGACACCTAAGATGCTGCCCGTTTTTTTCAGTGGTAGGGTAGGGTAAATAACAGCAGCTTACTCACTTCTTACATGTTCCTGGAGACCTCAACAAAAAGCAAGAAGACTGAAAAGCAGAGAGGTCTTAAAGGGAATACATCTTCTCAGACCAGATCAATTCCTCCACCTTAGTTTTTTGTGTTTAAGGATGAAGTTAGAGCATCCCACTTTGCACAGAAGAATACTTCCCTCATTTTCAAGGCTCTGGATTAAGGATCTGATGGGGGAAAGATAAACTTCTTGTTGAGAGATGTGTGTGTAGGCACTGGTGTTATCAACCAACACATGCAAAAAAAGAGACATGTGCTCTAAGTATACTCTTTTTTCCTAATTTATATCTCAGTTCAGTTCAGTTCAGTTACTCAGTTGTGTCCGACTCTGTGACCCCATAGACTGCAGCTTGTCAGGCTTCCCTATCCATCACCAGCTCCCAGAGCCTACTCAAATTCATGTCCATCAAGTCGGAGATGCCATCCAACCATTTATATCTACTTTGCACTATTTTTGCAAAATTTAACCAATTTATATCTACTTTGCATTATCTTTGTCTGTATCTGGAACTGATTTATAATCACTCTTATATCCTAAGACATGAAGAGATACAGAGAATTTTCATTTTTACTAGCCATTGAATATTCCCTATACAGTTAGAGCTAAGAATGGGTAATATGTGTATCCGTTAAAGAGAATGCATTACTTCGAAAGGGTTAACCTCATATTCCATTAATAAATTTGCCAGTGTGCAAACTTTGCCAGTGTACAAAAGCAGAGACTTTGTCAACAAAGTTCTGTCTAATCAAAGCTATGATTTTTCCAGTAGTCATGTATATAGATGTGAGAGTTGAACCACAAAGAAAGCTGAGCACTAAAGAATTAATGCTTTTGAACTGTGGTGTTGGAGAAGACTCTTGAGAGTCCCTTGGACTGCAAGGAGATCCAACCAGTCAATCCTAAAAGAAATCAGCCTTGAATATTCATTGGAAGGACTGATGCTGAAGCTCCAATACTTTGGCCACTTGATGTGAAGAATTGACTCATTGGAAAAGACCCTGATGCTGGGAAAGATTGAAGGCAGGAGGAGAAGGGGACAATATAGAATGAGATGGTTGGATGGCATCACCGACTCGATGGACGTGAGTTTAAGCAGACTCTGGGAGTTGGTAATGGAGAGGGAAGCTTGGTGTGCCACAGTCCATGGGGTCACAAAGAGTCGGATACAAATGAACAACTGAACTAACTAACCTCATATTCCATAAATAAATTTGATAGTGAAAAAATGCTTCTAAACACACCAAGATGGCATTTCTCTCTCTTTTTCTAATATATGCCCTCTGATAGGGAACACATGGGCCCTTACTCCCTAATGTCTTGATCAAATACACTGATAAGATTAGAACAAATACACTGCTGAAAGACATTCTTCTTCTAACCATAGATGGGCAACTCATAGCGTTGCAGTCAGCCTTTTTCCTTATCAATGTTTGAGAGCTGCTGAAACTCTACAACCAAACTGACAGCTTAAAAACATTATGAATTTGCAGGATAAGAGGTATTTTACCTCAGGACAAAATTACAGTATCTGCTTCTCCTTCATTTTGCTTAATCGCTGATTGTCTCTTCTCATTCATATATCTCTGATTAGATTTCAACAAAGTAAGTTCAGTTAGGAGTAACAAACATTTCATGGCTCTTCATTCTTTAGTGCTATACTGACAAAACTGAGAAAAACTACTCCCTAATATCGTATGGCATCACGGACTCGATGGACGTGAGTCTGAGTGAACTACGAGAGATGGTGATGGACAGGGAGGCCTGGCGGGCTGCGATTCATGGGGTTGCAAGGAGTCGGACACAACTGAGCGACTGAACTGAACTGAACTGAATATCGTATGGGAATTTTCTCTCCCAGTGACATGTGCGACCACAAAGACTGACTGATGACTGTCTCTTCATTGCTGAACACACATGAAAATGCATCATTGGGCTCATGGATCTAGATGTTTTTGCTCAGGCTTATTACTGTTTGTAATTCTGCTTCCGAGAATCTTTGAAATGCTTGAAATTTTTGTCTGCAAAGGCTTCTTTCTGCTGGTAACTGGTGGCGACACCTTACTTGCTAGTCTGTTGCATGCTCAATGGCTTAGTCAAGTCTGACTCTTTGTGACTCCATGGACTGCAACCCACCAGCCTGCTCTGTCCAGGGAATTATTGAGGCCAGAATACTTGAGTGGGTTACTATCGTCCTGACCTAGGGATTGAACCCATGTCTCCTGCATTGACAGGTAGATTCTTTATCACTGAGACACCTGGGAAGCCAATGTTTCCAGAAAGGCTTTTTTTTTTTTTTTTTTGAGAGCCTGTGGATACATTGAGCTCAGTGACGTCAAGTTCTGCTCAAGTTCTCAGCACTTACTATCCACCCAGTTTAGGATTTGAGCTGATCACTGTGGTTACACACACCCACTATATGACTCATAATTATTATCATTTATTTGCCTTTCAAGATCACTACGCTTTATGCATGTGGGTAAAGTCAAATTATTGAATATAACTTTTATTTTTTTATTCAGTAAGTATCTATTATGCACCCTTTAAAGTGAAGTCACCCAGTTGTGCCTGACTCTTTGCAACCCCATGGACAGTAGCCTGTACCAAGCTCCTCCATCCATGAGATTTTCTAGGCAAGAGTACTGGAGTGGGTTGCCATTTCCTTCTCAGACCCTGATCTTCTTTAGGTCCTGAGGATATAATCTCTGCTTCCACAAAACTTATGTTCTAAAATCAGAGAGTGAAAAATGATAAGGGCAAAATATGGTAAGGATTAGAGAGTAATGAGAGAGAAGCCTGATGTGGGGGGAAATAGAAGGAAAGTAGGTCAGAGGGGTAGTCTGGATCTTGTGTATGTTGGAACTAGTTCAAGTTATTGCATGAATTTCAGAAATTCTGTGAGCCTATTGTTGAACCATTGGTAGCTTAAAATCACCTACAGTGGGAACGTTTACCTAGAAATCAGCAAAGTCTACATATCAAGACTCCCTTCCCTGAGAGAGCCAATTGTTAAATATTTGCCTACACAGCAGCTGCCTAGAGCATAAGGTTTCATAGGTATGATAATGTACTGAGATTACAAATTTGGCAGAAAACTATGAGAGAGATGTATGCATGTCAGTAAATAATCTCTCTGGCTACTGCATTAAGAAAAGATGGTGGTGTGACAAGAGTGAAAGCATAGAAAACTTTAAGAATGCTTTTTGCAATTATTACTGAAAATTATCCAGCTGAATAAACCAAAATTTACGAATCTTCCAATTATTCATAAATGAGACATCTTAAGCAGATTTATATGACCTAAATCAAAGTTGTCTGAAAAAAAACCTTTGGTATCAATGGAATGACTCGAAGAAATCCATGTCCTTGGATGGCTGAGAAATGCTCAAACTTCTCTTTTCAAGGTACTGGATTATTTTGCTGATTGTTAGTGGACATTGCTGGCCCACTGATAAACTTTGGGTCACAAAGTAATTGTTTTAAATGTATATTTACTCCTAATGAAGTTTTAAAGTACATCAATGCTACATTTGTCCTAAAGCTCTCAAAGGAAATGCTCAGATATTTATAAAATTTAGACAAAGGAAAAACAAGGAGTTTTTGAAGTTTCTGAACTTACCCCCAAGCTCTCATATTTTTCTTCCTGAACTTCTTTGGGTAAAGAGAAATGGAGAAAAGGAGGATAAAATTGAATATAACCGTGTTCCAAAAATTTCCAAATCTAAACTCGGGATGAGAGCCATCCAAAGAATCAAAGAAATTCCTCCTCTTAAAGAATTTCTCAGGCATCAGTAGTATATGATTAAAAGACCCTCTGTCTAATGTAGTGGTCATATTACTATTAGATGTGATCCATATATCTTAGCTAAATATGTCAAGCTTACAGCTTACCTGTGATTATTGGTAATCTGTTGCTATTTGTTTTGTTTTGCTTTTCTGTTAATACAGAGAAATCGGTCACAGTACTGACATCTTTCTGGAAGAAAGATACTGTTTTTTTCATATATTTAAACCTTTTGACTGAAGCATACATAGCTATCAATGATTATATTCACCTGCTGTAACTAGCATTAAAGTCAAGAATATTACCAGCATCTCAGTAAGCTCCACATTATGCTCTGTCATTCCCTTTGCAAAATTAATCACTCTCCTAGCTTATACCACTTCACATCATATTACTATATACTAATATATCCTTCATTCTCATTGCTTTATGATAATCCACTGTAAGAATACACCAAGAGAATTTAATCCACTATACTGTTTATTGACATGTAGGTTACTTCCTATATTTACCTTTATAAGTAATACTGCTGTGAACACTCTATTAAATGTCCTTTCAGGAACAAATATACATATTTCCTTTGGACATATCTACAAGTGGAGTTGATGTGTCAGATTGTATGCATGTTCCACTTTGCTATACATTCACATAGATTTCAAGAATATTTTCACCATTTACACACCACAGTTGTATAAGAAAATTCCAGTTGCTCTTCATCCTAGCCAATATTTAGTATTATCAATCCGTTAATTTTAATGCTATTCTGGTGTGTAAATAATGATGTTTTGCCATTTATATTTTTGTTTCCCTGATTATTAACAAGCAGTTGCTTCTGTATTTATTGACTAGGTATAGATCTTCCTTTGTAAGTGCCACTGAAGTCTTTTGACCATTTTTGTTTTGAGTGATCTAATTGATTTGTTGATTTGTGCAAGCTCTTCATTTTGTCCTGTGTGACGTTTATCTCATTATTTATGTCGTTTGATTAAATTTCTTCATTTTTAATTCAGTACATTTTTTTTTCTTTATAGCTAGTATTTCTGTGTCCAGTTTAAGAAAACTGTGTATATCTCAAGGTCATGAAGATGCTCAACTAGGTTTTCTCATAGAAGTTTACTGATTTTTCTTTCACATCTAGACTGGTGATCCCCAACTAGAATTCACATTTGTTTATAAAGTGAAGTACAGGTTCAAGGTAAATTTTCTCCTATATAATTATCTAACTTTCCTAGGGCCATTTATTGAAAAAAACATTCTTTTCCTACTTCACAGCCTTTACCATAAATCAGTTAGCATGTTTGTATGAGTCTGTTTTTGGCTGAAACATTGTGCTGATTGTCTCCTGGCTTCAGTGTTTCCATGTGATTCCTTCTTCTCCAGCATCTTAACCTAAATAGCTCCAAGTAGATGGTTGTCATATTTCATCCCAATCCTCTAGCTCTTTTCAAAAGATGCATTGTCTGCCATAAGCATGAATGTGCCCAAAGCAGAAGTCCACAAAGTTATCATTATTCACTTAGGTTAAAAACTGAGCCCTTGAGGAACTTAAAAGTAACACTGTGATTGCTAGAAAATTCACACTGTGACAACAACTCAGAAAGGATACAACCTGAGCTTCCAAGTTTACTTCTAATTCCTTGTGTAGTACCGTAACTAATGTATGTTTGCATTTATAAAAAAATCAAGCAAAATTTGTTAAAAATAAAATTAAATTAATAAAATTTCTTTATTCATTTATCAGAAATGCCAAAATAAATTAAAGGCTAATTTTTAAATATATTGGATAAAATTGAGAATTTCAAATTCACTTAGTTGAAGAGGTGTTATTTCTGAGATATCTAAGAGTATTTCAGGAATAAGACTGACTTCAAGCATCACAGCAATGTAAGAAATATTAATTTGAAAGTATAGAATTAACCAAAGTAGTACTTTGAAGTTACTTGATGTTATAAAATCTGGAGCCAATTTAGAACTATGCACAGTGATCAAATCTTGGCTGCTGACTTTCAAAAAAGTACAATTATATATAGTTAAAATCCACTAGCCTTTAAAACTGTATGTAATAGTTGGGATCCCAATAGGAAATAAGTGGTGCACTTAAATGATAATAAATCAAGGCCAGGTTACTTACAAAGGCACTCTCTGTGGGTATCGTGAGCCAGAGGATAGTGCAATAACCTAAGATCAGTGGCCCTAAAGCTGCTGTGAGCTTTTGGACATAAAGAGAAAAAATAAACCACCACCCGAACCAGAGGAGGAGAGGTGTATAAAGAAGGCCATCTTGAGAAGAAGTCATCTTAGATTGAGGGGGAAAAAAAGACCTCAAACACTCTAAAATCTATATCAGAGAACTAAATCTGCTTCTAAAGCCTTAAAATTAAATTCTGCTTTAAATGTTCCAGGAACAAGCCTTTAGCCTTACATCATAATTCTTTCCAAATAATAGAAACCAAGCCAAGGAAACTCTGTAAGGGAGAGAGTTTTCCCTGCTTGGAAATAAATACCCAGAAACCCTGAGCTGAATCCCCTTGTCTCTTTACAGGCCCCTACTGACCAAACCCAATCAGAGGTCGGAGGGCATGGGAAACCCCTGTTGGAGTCCATACAGATCAGTCTCTCTCCAGATGTGAGGCAAAGTAGGACAGAGAGGGGGGAGTGTGGGAGTTTAGTTTGGTTCGGTTCAGTCGCTCAGTCGTGTCCGACTCTTTGCGACCCCATGAAATGCAGCACATCAGGCCTCCCTGTCCATCACCAACTCCTGGAGCTTACTCAAACTCATGTCTGTCGAGTCTGTGATGCCATCCAACCATCTTATCCTCTGTTGTCCCCTTCTCCTCCCGCCTTCAATCTTTCCCAGCATCAGGGTCTTTTCCAGTGAGTCAGTTCTTCACATCAGGTGGCCAAAGTATTGGAGTTTCAGCTTCAGCATCAGTCCTTCCAATGAACACCCAGGACTGATCTCCTTTAGGATGGACTGGTGTGGGAGAGATATAAGCAAAGGGGATGTGGAATTTTAACTTTGCTATCATATCTGTACCTTTTTGACTCTTCTGCGAGTTTAATTATTATGTGTTAAAATGTAATTTGAAATCAATTAGACTTTGGGCATTTAAGCAGATTAGGTTCAGATAGATGATAAGTGTTTAACTCTACAGCAAAAATAAATGTATATTTTGTGCATGTAAGAAAGAGATCTGGAATGAGTTTTAAGGAAGAGGCAAGGGACATAGATCCTTCAGAAAGATTCCTCACAAGGTTCTATTACAACAGTTATGGAAATAAAAGGGCATAATTAGTTCATCTGGGAACACTTTTGAATCCTTTAAAAACCATTTGGCATTGATATTCTCTATAAGGAAAACTAGATTAAAGAAACCAGTAATTAAAATAGAGAGCTTTAGCTATACTTAATGGAGATGTTCTTTACTGAAATGCTAAGAATAATATTGGCTTGAAGCATTATGGTGATTTAAGAAATAAGAAGTAGAGAAGCACAGAGCTGGCTAGGGTGTAATATTTATAGACAGGTTTTAGATGTAAATCAAAACTCTACCAGGAACATTTAGAAAGGAATGGGTAGTTTATTAGGTAAAGGATCAATCTACAACTGTGAGTCAATTGAAAGTTAATAGCAGCTTTGTTAAAGGTCACAGATAAATGGCTACTGTAGTTTTAATGAATATTTTATTCATGTCACCTTTAAATTAGTTACATTTGGAAAGAGTAACGATGTAATGCCAAAGGCTCCTTCCTGGAACATTAAAAGCAAGATTTAATTTTAAGGTTTTAATACCAGTTACAGTTTTTGATACAAGGTTTTACATTTATTACATGTTAGAGGTGTTGTTTTTTTTTTTAATATTTATGTTATACACAAATAATGTAGCAGAAAGCAGAGAATTTACAATAAGATAGAACTCATTTTGAACCTGAATTTCATCAGTTATTACCAGAGCAATATTAAAGAAAATCATTTAAACCATTTCTCTGAGCCTCAGTTTTCTGAGAAATGGGAAATACTCAAATTTTTAAGCATTAAGTAAGATAGACTTTTTAATTAATACATTTACCCTGCCCAGTTTTGTCTCTGTAAGAATAGAGCTTCTTTTCTGTGGTTCAATATCCAGGAAGTCTGATTAAATAAAGAGATAGACTCAGAGAATTTTCCTTGTAAACACTATAATAAGCATTACTGAATTGAAGCCCATGGATTATGAGGGCCAGCTTTAGTAGAGAGTGATAGCCAGAGAGAAATGATAGCTTACAGTGATCTCCAAAGAAGAAAATTTAGCTTCGGGACCAGGGACCAGGCTTGATCCCTCAAGAGCTTTTGTGTAGCAGAGTTTTATTAAAGTATCAAAAGGGACAGAGAAAACTTCTGACATAGACATCAGAAGGGGGACAGAGACTGCCCCCCCTTGCTAGTGTTAGCAAGGGAGTTACTTTTTAATTAATTATTACAATAAGCCAAAAGAATGTCTCAAGTTTGTGAAAATTTTACCAGACCCACTCCCACAAGTTACATTTTAAGATAACAGGATTAGAATTTAACAACAGAAAGATCCTATCAGATCAGCTCCCATAATATACTTTCTAAAATATCAAGATTAGTCAGAAGGTTTTCAGGAAGGAGAAACTGTCCTCGAGCAGTATACATTGTTGTTATATAATCCCTAGCACAGAGTTTAAACTGAGTTGTTTGTCATGTAATCATCAGTTTCAGGCTTAAAGAAAAAAAAAATGTATTATGTGACTAAGACTAAGGAATATAGAGGGAAAAAAAAAAAAAAGTTTGTCCTTTCCTCCTTTTTGAGAATTCCAGACCCCATCTCCTCCTCGAGAACCCCAGATCCATCTCTCCTCGGGGACCCCCGGACTTATCAACCTGTCTAGGAATCAACTGTCTCAGAAACTGCAGGGAGCATTTCTCAATGAGACTTTCAGACATTAAAGGGAAGGAGCCTAGAGAGAAGAGGCTTGGACCTGTGAAGCAAGACCCAACTCTAAGTCAGGTATCAGGTATGAGAAAACAAAAAAAGATGAGGTAAAAGGAACCAAGTCACTGGAATGAGAATAGATTGGGGAATCCAATGTATTCAAGTGCATAGAGGATATGTGTGTTGGATTACTTTTATAGGAAAGATGAGCAGTCACATTGTGCAGTGTCTGATAGATTTTGTCCCCTCTGAAGGCATTATTTCTGCTGTAACGAGATGCCCCAAAGAGTCATGAAAATGTAGAATATTTTGAGTGCCTTCCTTAGTCATCAGAGACTGAAGCTTTATTAGAAAAAGCTTGTAAGGCATTATGAGATCAGATAATATCAGATAATATTAAATCATTTAGTAACTGAAAATCTTCATGTCAGCTGTCCACATATTGTACATTGCCCTTCACCTGAAATTGGTAAATGCCTTTTAAAAAGTAACTTTTCAAATTAAATGTAAACAAAATAACTGCTTGACTACTTGAAAAACAAACCCAGTTTCATCATTTTTTATGGCTGAGTAGTATTCCATTAGCTATGTACACTACATCTTCTTGGTCCATTCATCCATAGATGAGCACTTCAGTTACTTCCACAACTTGGCTATTATAAATAATGTTATAATGAACATAGGTGTACATACATCTTTTCAAATTAGTATTTTCATATTCTTTGTGTAACATTCGGAAGTGAGATAGCTGAATACTATCATAGTTATATTCTTAATTTTTTAAGGCTATCCTATACTGTTTCTATAGTGGCTGTACCAATTTATATTCCCGCCAATAACACATGAGAGCTCCCTTTTCTCCACATCCTCACCAATACCTATTATTTCCTGTCTTCTTGATAACAATCATCTGGCAAATATGAGGTGATATCTCATTGTGGTTTTGATTTGCACTTCCCTAATAATTAGTAATATTGAACATCTTTTCATGTGCCCATTGGCCATCTGCATATCTTCTTTGAGAAAATGTCTGTTCAATTCTTCTACCTATTTTTTTTAATGATTTTGTTGTTAGTTGTATGAGTTCTTTGTACATTTTTGGATATTAATCCTTAGTTGGACACATCATTTTTAAATATATTCTCTCATTTAGTAGATTGTTTTTCTTTGTTTCATTGATAGTTTCCTTTGATGAGCATACATTTTTTTTAGTTTGATGTAATCCCATTTGTTTATTTTTGCTTCTGTTTCTCTTGCCTGTGGAGACATAATTAGAAAAATATTGCTAAGATCAATGTCAAAAGCGTATCACTTATGTTTTCATCTAGGAGTTATATGGTTTCAGGTCTTACATTCAAGTCTTCAATCCATTTTTAGTTAATTTTTGTGTGAGATAGTGGTCTAGTTTCATTTGTTGGTATCTGGCTGTCTAGTTTTCCAAGAATCATTTATTGAAGAGATTATCCTTTCTCCACTGTATGTTCCTTGTTCCTTTATCATTAATTAATTATACTTATAAACATGGGTTTACTTTCAGAACCTCCATTATGTTCCATTGATCTAATTGATCTATGTATCAGTTTTACTGCCCAAATCATGCCATTTTGATTACAATAACTTCATAACACAGTTTAACATCAGACAGCATGTGTGTGTTAGTTGCTCAGTCGTGTCCGACTCTTTACAACCCCATAGACTGCAGCCCACCAGGCCCTTCTGTCCATGGGGTTCTCCAGGCAAGAACACCGGAGGGGGTTGCCATTTCCTTCTCCTAAAGGAACTATAGAAAGAAAGAAAGTGAAGTCACTCAGTCGTGTCCGACCCTTTGAGACCCCATGGACTGTAGCCCACCAGGCTCCTCCGTCCATGGAATTTCCCAGGCAAGAGTTCTGGAGTGGGTTGCCAGTTACACCCAGTTTTGTTCTTTTTTTTTCATGATTGATTTGGCTATTCAGGTTATTTTGTGGTTCCATCTAAATTTTACAGTATTTTGTTCTATTTCTATAAAAAATGTTCTTGGAAATTTGGTAGAGAATGCACTGAATCTGCAGATTGCCTTAGGTAATATGGACATTTTGACAGTGTTAATTCTTTCAACCCATAAATACAGGGTATCTTTCACCTCTTGGTGTCTTCTTCAATTTCTTTCAGTATATTTTCAGTGTATAGGTCTTTCATATTTTTGATTAAACATATTCCCAGGTATCTTATTCTTTACAGTGATTGGTATATTGGACTATTTTCTTAAATTTATTTTATATTGGTTTTTTATCTTGCAACTTTAATTGTATAGTTTTTCCATTAGTTTTGCAAATAGTAACAGTTTACTTCAGTTTACTTTAGTTCAGTCGCTCAGTCATGTCTGACTTTTTGCAACTCCATGGACTGTGTAGCACACCAGGCTTCCTGTCCATCACCAACTCCCAGAGTTTTCTCAAACTCATGTCCATCGAGTTGGTGATTCCATCCAATCATCTCTTCTTCTGTCCTCACCTTCTCCTCCTGCCTTCAATCTTTCCCAGCATCTGGGTCTTTTCAAATGAGTCCATTCTTCAAATCAGGTGGCCAAAGTATTGGAGCTTTTGCTTCAGCATCAGTCCTCCGAAGGAATATTCAGGACTGATTTCCTTTAAGATTGGGACCAGATGCCAGGATCTTCGTTTTCTGAATGTTGAGTTTTAGGCCAACTTTTTCACTCTCCTCTTTCACTTTCATCAAGAGGCTTTTTAGTTCCTCTTCACTTTCTGCCATAAAGGTGGTGTCATCTGCATATCTGAGGTGATTGATATTTCTCCCAACAATCTTGATTCCAGCTTGAGCTTCTTCCAGTTTTACTTACTCATTTCCAATTTTATGCTCCCTATATTTCTTTTCATTGCCTAGTTGCACTGGTTAGGACTTCTAATGTTATGTTAAATAAGAATAATGAGAGTGAGTATCCTTGTCTTGTTCCTGATCTTAGACGGATAGCTTTCAAATTTGTACCATTGATTATAATGTTAGATGTGGGTTTGTCATATATGGTTTTTACAGTGTGGTGGTACATCCCTTATATATCTACTTTATTGATAGTTTTTAATCATAAATAAATGTTGAATATTGTCAAATGATTTCACTATATATATTGAGATGATCTTATGTTTTTATCCTTCATTTATTAATATGGTATTTATCATGTTCATTGATTTGTGGATTTTGAACCATCTTTTCATTCCTGAAATAAATCTCATTTGGTCATGATGTATTGTTGAATGTTACTTGCTAATGTAATAAAACATTGGGATTTTTGTATCTATATTCTCCCAGAGAAATTGGTCTATAATTTTGTTCTTGTGATGTCTTTGATATCAGGGTGATTTTGGCCTCAGAAAATGAGTTAGGAAGTGCTCAACCTCTTCAATTTCGTGGGATAGTTTGAAAAGGACAGGCATTAGTTCTGCTTTGAATGTTTGGTAGAATTCACCTGTGAAGCTGTTCAGTACTGAACTTTCATTTGGGGGGAGCTTTTTGATTACTGTCTTAATCTCTGTACTAGTGATTGTTCTATTCAGATTTTCTACTTCTTTATGATTCAGTTTTAAAATATTGTATGATTCTAAGAATCTGTTCATATTATCTAAGTTGTCATATTTGTTGGTATATAGCTGTTTATAATATTCTTATAATCCTCTGTATTTCCATGGTATCCACTGTTATTTCTCATTCTTGATTCTTGATTATATTTATCAGGGCTTTCTCTGTTTTCAGTGAGGCTAGCTAACAGTTTGTCAATTTTTTTTTTTAATCTTTTCAAAGAACCAGCTATTGGTTTCATTGATATTTTCTATTATCTTTTTTTAATTTAATTATTTATTCTCTGATCTTTATTGTTTCCTTCCTTCTACTAACTTTGTGTTTATTTGTTCCTATTTTTTTCTTGTTACTTTAGGTGTAAGGTTAGATTATTTGAGAGTTTTCTCATTTCTTGAAGTAGGTCTTTACTCCTGTGAACATCCCTTAGTTCTGCATTTTCTATATCTCATAGATTTTGTTATGTTGTATTCTCATGTTCCTTTGTTTCAGAAAATTTTTTATTGCTCTGATTTCTTCAGTGATGCTGTAGCTGTTCAGCAGAATACTATTCAGTCTCAACATATTTGTGATTTTTTCTGTTTTATTCTTGTAGTTGATTTCTAGTTTCATACCATTTTGACCAGAAAATATCTTTAACATGATTGCAATCTTCTTAAAATTTTTAAGACTTGTATCCAAACCTATGTTCTATCCTTGAGACATTCTATGTGCATTTGAGAAGAATGTGTATTCTCCTGCCTTTAGGTGGAATGTCCTGTACAAAATTATGAAATCCATCTGGTCTGTTTCATTTAGGACTACCATTTCTTTGTTGATGTTTTGGTTGGATGATATATCCATTGATGTAAGTGGGCTATTAAAATTCCTTACTATTACTGAGCTACAGTCAATTTCTCCCTTTAGGTATTCTAATAGTTATTTTATGTATTACCATGTTCTTATATAGGTGCATATATGTTAACCAATGTTATGTCTTCTTGATGAATTGACCTCTTTATATACTGTCCATTTTGACTTGTTATCTTTTTTGGCTTGAAGTATATTTTGTCTGACATTAAATATGCTTGGAATATCACCTTCCATCCCTTCCATCCCTTTTAGACTATATTTGTCTTCACAGATGATGTGTGTCTTTTAGAGGTAACATAGTTGGGTCTTGTTTTTCAATCCATCCAGCCACACTCCCTATCTTCTGACTGATGAACTTAATTCACTTACATTTAGGGAGATTATTGACTGAAGAAAACTTATTATAACTTATCTCTATTTTATTTTCTGGTTTCTCTATAGCTCCAGTGTTTCTTTTTCCTTGTATTTCTGTCTGCCGTTTTAGTCTGGTGGTTTTCTCTGATGTTTTTCTCAGTTTCCTCTTTTGCTATGGTTCACGCCTCTGATCTATGTCTATGTTTCATAGTTATCTTTAGGTCTGAATAAAAATCTCAGATAAAATAATTCCTTTTCTGTTGATATTATCTCATCTTCATTTACCAAATGAGTTCCATTCTTGCCTTTTCTCCTTTTATGTAATTGTTGTTTCAAATTATTTCCTTTTATGTTCTGAGTTTTATAAAAAAAAAATGGAAATTGTTATAGTTATTTTTCTGCTTTCTTTTTTCTCTTTCTTTAACCTTTATGGTATAACATTGAAAACTCATTCTGGAAAAGAGTTACAATTTTTCACTCAAAATTCAGTGTAGCCTTTGCCTTTCTTTTTTTCCTAGTAAAAGAGCTCCTTTCAATATTTCTCACGTGGTAAAGAATCTGCCTGCAATGCAGGAGACCCGGGTTCAATTCCTGGGTTGGGAAGATACCCTGGGGAAGAAAATGGCAACCCACTCCAGTATTCTTGCCTGGAGAATCCCATGGACAGAGGAGCCTGGCAGGCTATAGTCCATGGGGTTGCAAAGAGTCGGGCATGACTTAGCAACTAAACCACCACCACCACCACCATTTCTTACAAGGCAGGTGTAGTGTTTAACTCCTTCAGATTTTGCTTATTTGGGAAAGCATTTCTCCATCATATCTGAATGATAACGCTGCTGCATAGAGTATTCTTGGGTGACTGTTTGTATATTTCAGTGTTTTGAAAATGCTATTCTACTTCATCCTGATATGTAGGGTTCCTGCTGAGAAATCTATTTATAGCCTAATGGAGATTCCTTTGTAGGTCACCATCCTTTTTCCCCTGGCTGTCTTTAAAATTTTTTCTTTGTTATTGACTTTAGACAATTTTAGGATTATGTGTATTGGAGAAGATCTTTTCACATTGAAGTAATTAGGTGTTCTCTTAGCTTCACAGACTTATATATTCAGTTTCTTCTCCAAGATTGGGAAGTTCTTAGCTGTTATTTCTTTGGGTAAACTCTCTCCTTCCTTCTCCCTCTCTTTTTTTTTTTCCTGGAATACCCATTAACTTAATATTACCCTTTCTAAAAGAATCAAGTAGCTCTCATAAAACTTCCTCATTTTTAAGCATCTTATTTGTTTTCCCCTTCTATTTGTATCATTTCTAGATTTTCATCTTCAAGCTCACTAATCCTCTGTTCTGTATGGTTGGCTAGATTTCCAATACTTTCTAATGCATTCTTCATCTTGTTTAATAAATTCTTCAGCTCCAAAATTTCTGTTTGCTTTTCTTCAGAGTTTCAATCTTTTTATCTAAATACTTCTTCTCTTCATTAATTTTATTTCTGAGCTCATTGAACTGCCTTTCTAAGTTTCCTTGTAGCTCACTAAATTCTCTGTCAGTTATATAGCAGTATTGTATGACTTCAAGCTTGATTTCTGAAGAACTGTCATTTTCTTTATGTGGAATAGTGTTTCTGTGGTTCTTCACAGTACTTGGAATAATTGTTCTACTGTTGCCTTTCAAGTTAATGACCAGATGAGAAGTTATCCTTTCATCTGTTTTCCTGTAGGTGGTAATATAACACAAACTTTTTGCTTCTCTTACCTGAGTTGCCTGTGGTTACACTGAGAGTTAGCGTTTCTCAGTTTCTACCATCTCTGTAAAAGTATGGTTCCAAGTCTTTATGATCTCTCCCTGTGCCTCTGGTGGCCTTGCTTCCTTGCTTCTGCCAGAGCCACTTTCATCTCTGGAACAGTGGGCTCTTCCCTCACACCTGGGATTCCCTGAGTCACAGGCTTCATTGCCTTGAGGGAAGAGGAAGGACAGGGTAGGGAGGCAGGGCCCCAGGCCCATCTGCCCCCACGGCCCTGTTACCTGTGGTCATGGATGCCGTTGCCTTGGGACACCAGAGCCATGATAGGCCCTCCTCTCTGCTCCTGGGTGCTCTGAAGCTGTGGGCTCAGCTGTTGTGGTCTCAGGGCCAGGGTTGCAGGTACTGACTCTTCTGTTCTCTCAGTTCTGCTTCCTCTATGTGTTCCAATTAGCCCTGAGGACAGGCCACAACTTTTGAAAGAATGACATAACCCAAGGACACAACATAAACTGATTAGAATCAAATTGGCCAAGATGGCAGACAAGACTACACCTTGATCTTCAATCAGCAAATGAAATGACACACCCAGAGGTGCCATGGCAGTTCCAAGGCACTGTTAAAAGATCAAGGAGTGGGTGAGGGCCAAGTCCTGGAAATCTCCACCCCTTCCCCAAAATAAGGGAAGCTTATTTTTTTTATAAGCTGGGTAACTTCATATGCTAATGAGTGGGACACGGGTTTTTTTGGCATATGATCGTGGAGTAGAAGGATGTGTGCTCGTTTTCTCTTGTGAGAACTCTAAAAGTATAACCCACTGCTGAACAACCATCCACTGGAGGATGTTGGCAAAGGAGAAGCCCCAGCAAGACAGTAGGAGGGGTGAAATCGCATTTAGAATCAAACCCCTTACCGACCAGAGATGCTCAGAGAGCTCAAACAAATCATGTCCCTCTCATTAGCATATGAAATTACCCAGCTTATAAAAATTAACCAGCCAAATTTCATGGCTGCACTTGCCCTCTGCAATGGCCCACACTCTGTCTATGGAGTGTGCTTCTCTCTGAATCTGAATAAATCCACTTCTTACCTATCACTTTGTCTCTCACTGAATTCTTTCTGCAATGAGACATCAAGAACCCAAGCTTCATTAGGTCCTGAAACCAGGTACTGTGGGTTTTGGGTGGGTTTGAGCCCCAGCCACGTGGATTCAAAACCCAAGCAGGGTTTTGACTCGGTTTCAGTCCCAGCCACAAGGGTTCAAGTCCCAGTCAGTGGTAAACAGTTTCACTAATGTGTGGAATTCTCAAGCATCCTGTTTGGGGCAGGTTGCCTCTGTTAAATTATATATATTTTACTACTTGTAGATTGAAGGAGATAAAGAAAGGTAGATTTTTCACTCTGCCATTTTGTTGATGTCACTCAACCAATCATTTCTTAATGAACTCCATGTAAGACAAATTACTTTCAAATCTCAAAATCCATTAATGCTTGCAGAGTTATTCAGAAATTAATTCATTCATCCAACAAGTATTTATCTAGCCTCTACTCTATGTCCTGCCTTATTTTAGGAAATGGGAATAACACAAAATGTCTGGCCTTATTATGCTTTCATTCCAGTGGAAGAATATAATTTATTAAGACAAACAACATAAACTTGAGAATTAAGTACAACAGAGTATCAAAGAGAAACCAGTAAAGTGAGAAGACGGAGAACAGATTGACTTAGATAATGTGGTCAGAGAAGGCCTCTCTGAAGCGATCCTTTCAAGAAGAATCTTGAATAAAGAAAAGAAGCAAGCTCTACAAATCTTTGGTGGAAAAGCATTCAGAGCAGAACAACCAGCAAGTGTAAAGAGCCTGAGATGGAAAGAGTCTTTGAGAATTAATTAATTAATTAATTTAAATTAATTTAAATTTAAAACTTAGACGTCAATTTCTTATTTGTACTGGTCACATTTCAAGGACTCACACTGATGGTGATTACCATTATGGACAGCACAAAAATAGAACATTTCTATCATCACAAAAATGTATTACAAACTAATGGTATGACTATTTTAGTTTTTGTCTTTGAATATCAATTTATATGTTATTGAATTACTCAAATCATATGCTATTTAGTTTTTTGCTTGCTTCAGTCCTATTACATTCAGTATTAGTTCTGTCAATTTTGTGTATAAATGTCTTTTCTGGGAGAATGTTCCAAAGCCAGGCCAGAATTCTTTGTAAACAGAGGTCAATCACTCAATCAGTTCTGAAAAGGATGTGGTAATCATTTCACTGTTCTTCCATTTTGCCAAGTCTCTTTCTTTCACTTCCTTTAATTAAGGTAAGTCATGTGACATGGTTTGGTCATTGAAATATGAGCAAGTTCGATGTGTGTCCCTTCCAGGAGGAAGGCAAAAAGTACTTAGAGAATGATTTAGCATGTTACTTTCCTTCTTCATATCAACTGGAAATGTTTCTGATGCTGAGAGTTCTGTGAGAGTTGATGGAAGAAAGAAAAATGAAAAACAGTGCACAGAGTATGCAGAATGGACTTGAAGATAGACGTATAAAATGAGTGAGAAATAACTTTACTGTTTGTGTTAGTTTTCATTAGATAAGGCTGCAGGAACAAGCAACTCCACATTGTAGTGGTTTACAACAGCAAGCTCACGTTACATGATGGCTCTGAGTCAGCCACACCTCTGAATCATTATTCTATGTGTATTCTCCATCCCAGGATATACTCTGTCTTGATCTAATGCTGAGAAGAAAAGAGTAAAATAGAACCACACAATGGCCACTAAAGTGTCTGAATGTGGTATACATCACACCCATTCAAATCCCATTGGACAAAAATTAGACAAATGGCCTAGGGATGTACAGGTTAGAGATGTACATCATCCCACCAGGAAACACTCATGTTTCATGGGAATCAACAGGAATGCTATGATCATGTGACCTGAAAAAGAGAAAAATCATTGGAAATAATATGATCTATCACATTACTTCATTGTTGTTGTAAGTCGTGTCTGATTCTTTGCAACCCGTGGACTGCAGCACCTCCCTATCCCTGACCATCTCCCAGAGTTGGCCCAAGTTCATCCCCACATTATTTTAAGCTACTGACTTTGTTTCTTCAACATAACATAGCTCATCCTATCTAGTAATTCATTTTAAAAGCCTAAATAGAAGGCATCTATCAATTAAAAGCTATTTGCCAATTTATCTACTTATTATCTAACAAAGTTACTTGTCAAAGAATTTTAAATGCCTGCCATTAACGGGTTAACAGAAAGCATACATTTACATCAAGCTGAATTCAACCTTATTTCCAAGAGATCAAAAATGATTATATATCAAGACATCTCTGGAATACTCCAGTAAACATTATTTAGCATAAAACAGGGATTATGAATGATGCTTGTTGGACAAATAAATGTAAATGAAATTAGCCCTATATAACTTATCACTAATATATGAGATTCCAGGTTGAAGAGGAATGTATCATCTCATTATTAAGAATGCTTTAAACCCATATATCTTCCTCTCTATCTAATGAAGACCTAGGTTAATTACCAGTCTGTCAAAAATGATACTCCAGAAAGTATTATAGAAAAATGACTAGTAGAGCTATGAACCATCCTTAGAAATCTTATGACAGAAAGAAATTAACTCATGCCATTTGTACTCTGAAGGCAATAAGAAGTTCAGAAATAATTAAATGGCTAAAATAAAGTCTTCAGGCTTGCCTAATAATATGGGAATCTATAGAATTCACCAAAATGGTTCTTTAATGATTCACATTACTCAGTCTCCAATCCCCATCTCCAAATTTGGCCTGTGCAGTACCAGAAACACTCTTTCATTTATAAGTACTGAATGCTTCCTGTATATCAGGCACTGAAAATAATTTAGAGATTATAACACCATCACCCTGCCCTTATGGAACTTCCAAGCAAGACTTTCAGAACATTGTTTCATTTTTATTTTTGAAGCAAAACTATTTCATATACTTTTAAGAATAAAATATTGTTCTAATTAATCTACAAAAAATGGCCATAGAATGATTTTCAAATAAATTTGAGATGTGTTGAATTCAGGATACCTTTCTAACATCTTGAATAGTATAGAGTTTGAGGCCAAACTGCACCTCTATGGGTTTTATATTTTCAAGGTCAAGATGCCATTTCAACTACTAAGAATATGCAAGCTCTTCTTCTACATGTCCACAATAAAAACTAGTAAAGCTTAACTACTAGCTCAAAAACATGAGGCAGCATGAATAAAAACTTTAACTTAAATTCCATAGGCTAAAGATGGGGAAACAGTGGAAACAGTGTCAGACTTTATTTTTCTGGGCTCCAAAATCACTGCAGATGGTGACTGCAGCCATGAAATTAAAAGACGCTTACTCCTTGGAAGAGAAGTTATGACCAACCTAGATAGCATTTTCAAAAGCAGAGACATTACTTTGCCGACTAAGGTCCATCTAGTCAAGGCTATGGTTTTTCCTGTGGTCGTGTATGGATGTGAGAGCTGGACTGTGAAGAAGGCTGAATGCCGAAGAATTGATGCTTTTGAACTGTGGTGTTGGAGAAGACTCTTGAGAGTCCCTTGGACTGCAAGGAGATCCAACCAGTCCATTCTGAAGGAGATCAACCCTGGGATGTCTTTGGAAGGAATGATGCTAAAGCTGAAACTCCAGTACTTTGGCCACCTCATTCAAAGAGTTGACGCATTGGAAAAGACTGATGCTGGGAGGGATTGGGGGCAGGAGGAGAAGGGAATGACAGAGGATGAGATAGCTGGATGGCATCACTGACTCGATGGACGTGAGTCTGAGTGAACTCTGGAAGTTGGTGATGGACAGGGAGGCCTGGCGTGCTGCGATTCATGGGGTCGCAAAGAGTAAGTTTCTGAGCGACTGAACTGAATTGAATATATCAATAAGTCAGCAAAGTGAAGCAGGGTGACTACAATTTCCTTTAGATCTATTAAACTGTTTAAAGTGCAGAGAATTAGGGAATTACTGATGACTTATTGATGATTAATGATTTAACAGATTTAAGTATGAATTATTAAATATTAAAAACCAATCCACAAATAGTACCAAGGCTTAGCCTACTTATGTTAACCCAATCACACTCAAATTCTTACCACTGACATACATTTAAAACTTCATTTATCAGTAACCATTTATCTGGATTTATAGTTCACAGGAATTATTTGCTTTCTAAAATTGTCTTAAAATCTCCACTATCAAATTTTTTGCAAACTATAACATACATTAAAATACAGCAAACATTTTGGTAAACTTGTCTAGGAACCTTGACTTGTTAACACACAATTGGAGAATTCAGAGTTGGGACAATGAAGGGTCACACATCGTACCTGCTCACAAGACAGATACTGGGCTTTATCTAAAATGAATACAACTAACACAACATTATAAAGCAATTATACTACAATTAAGAAATAAATAAAATAAAGCAAATACACCTACACACTGTTCCTAGGTGTTCAAAATCAACACATTCACTAAGAGGTGGAACAACAGTATTGTATAGTAGAAAGAGTATTTCAAGATCTGGATTTCTCCTCTAGTAATATTAGAAATGTCCTCAGTGAGTCACAGTTTGTCAATTTCTAAAATAGGGATAAATAAGGTCAAATATGAATAATGAATCTTACCTTCACAGTGACTGTGAAGGACATACAGGTGGAAATACAGATAAAGATAAAAATTCAGATATAGACCCATGTACATATACAGTGAAATTCTCATTACCATAAGAATAGATATATTTGAGGGCTGTGTTGTACTGTATGGAACTTAATAGGCTGAGAAAGCATATGACATATACATAGGAACACTAATTTTGAACCCAAAGCAATTATCTACTTGGTCAGAAAATCACTTCAAAATGGGTTTCCATTTGGCAGGTTATGGATATTTAATACATAGAGAGAGCTTGAGTTGAATAAAAACACTTTCAGGAGTTGCTTTGAGGAGTTTCATTCTCTCTGAATTAAATTCTGAGTGAAATATGTGATTCTTTCTGCTGGATGAACTTCACCTCAAAGACGGCAAAACTTCTGTGAAATGCAGCATAATTTTAGCCTACTTATTTCACAGATTACAGGAAACCATCTGGACATTCTTTTTCCTGGAAATCCTTAAAAATTGGGTCCTCATAAGATGGGAGTCCTTTGTCGGTGCACAAATCAGAAGAATGAGGATGAAAGTGCCTTTAATGATGGTCCTGCTTTTGGTCCTCATCCATCCCATGTATTTCCACTGCTATGGAAACTCTAAGGTACATTAAGGTCCAGACTTGGTACAGTGGTTATCTGTACACTTAGCTATAAATCATTTAAAATAGAAGATGAACAGATCAATGTACTTCTGTACATTTTTGAGATGATTAAATATTTTAGCTTTTCGTAAATACATGTGGAGGTAGATAGTAAGAGAAAATGTTATATGACATAATCTTTTCTAACAACCAAGTATGTATGTGTGTGCATGTGTATAGAAACCTAAGAAGTAACACTCTATTTATGAAGCATAAATATGTAGTTTAATAAAGAAAATCTGTGGAACTCAAGTTAAGAAATGTATTGACTTTGATTTTTAATTCCAATGTATCCATTATTCAGTTTTGTATTTCTCATTAATTTTTTAAGTGTGAAAATCACTGTCAAAAGTTATTGTAATTCATTTTCTCAGATGTGAAAGTCATATGGAATCCAATTAATAAAGACTTGTGAAGTGAAGTCGCTCAGTCGTGTCCGACTCTTTGCAACCCCGTGGACTGTAGCCCACCAGGCTCCTCTGTCCATGGGATTCTCCAGGCAAGAATACTGGAGTGGGTTGCCATTTCCTTCTCCAGGGGATCTTCCTGACCCAGGGATCGAACCCAGGTCTCCTACATTGCAGGCAGACACTTTAACCTCTGAGCCACCAGGGAAGCCCAATTACATTAACCAAAATAAAGACATTTATGTTTGGACACTAAGTTTTTAATCTCCTTTATTTTCACAACTACCCCCTAATCCTCTCTCCAACATACACATGTCACATGCGCACACAAACATGCCTTGGTCTAACTTCGTATGCTCTTTATATACAGCATATATATATATATATATACAATATATACAGTACACACACACACACACATATAGAGACAGACACACAGAGACAGACAGAGAGACAGAGAGAGAGATCTCCAAGCTAAACCTAAGTAAATGAGGTCATAAAGAAAAAATGGGGCATTTATGATAAAGTATATCCTCAAAACATATTTCTTAAGTACAAAGGGGGAAATTAGTAATCTCAGAGTGGAGATATCTATGATTAAATGATCAAAGTTAATATTACCAGTAATGGGAGACTCTATACATATTGAAATCTATACCTATAGCCGTATGAGGGGGAATGGTGAAGCAAATTGGGGAAATGTAGAATTAATTTGCAGAATATAGATGAAGGGTATTGGTAATTTTTAGTGCTTTTTAAAATAATACCATTATTGAATTATGATTTACCTATCATAAAATTCACCATTTTTAAGTGTACAATTAAGTATGTTTTAGTAGTATGTTCTCAGAGTTGTACAATAGTCACCACTTTCTAATTTTAGAACACTTTCATCACCCATTAGCAGTCACTCCCTACTCTCCCCTAAACTCGACCCCCGACAATCACAAAATCTTTCTTTCAGTTGAATTTGTTTATTCTGGACCTTTAATACAAATAGAGTAATACAATATGTGATCCTTTGTAACTAGCTGCTTTCAACTAGCGTAATGTGTTCAAGATTCATCTATGTTGCAATCCCTCATACCTTTATTTTAGTGAAGAATGATATCCCATTGCATTGATAAACCACGTTTTATTTATCTGCTTTCAGTTGATGAACATTTGGATTGCTTTTAGCTTTGTTTGACTCTTCTGCTAATGCTGCTGTGAAGACTTATGTGCAAGTTTTTATGTTGGTATATGTTTCATTCCTCTTTAGTATAGAAGGTGAATTACCAGATCACAAGGCAATTCTATGTTTAATATTTTGAGAAACTGACAAACTGTTTTCTTCACATTCTTGTCACCATTGTTATCTGTCTTGGGTATGTGTGTGTGTGTGTGTGTGTGTGAGAGAGAGAGAGAGAGAGAGAGAGACCATCCTAATGGATGTAAAAGTGGTATCTCTTGTTTTTATGTGCATTTTACTAATGACTGATATTAATTTTTTGAGGGGCTTACTGGACATTTGTATATCCTCCTTGGAAAAATGCAATCCCTATGAAAATCCCAATAGCATTTTCCATAGATATAAAGAAACACAATCCTAAAATTTATATGAACTCAGAAAAGATCCTGAATTGCTAAAAGAATCCTGAAAAGAACAAAGCTGAAGGTATCACACTTCTTGGTTTCAAACTACAGTATAAAGTTACAGCACTCAAAACATTATGATACTGGCATAAAAATAGACACATAGACCAACAGAACAGAATTAAGAGCCCCAAAACAAATCTTTCATATATAGTCAACTAGGGACCTTTCCCTTGTCCATTTGACAAGGGACCTTTCCCCCATTGAGTAATGGAGAAAAGACAGTCTCTTCAATAATTGGTGCTGGGAAAATTGAATCATCATATGTAGAAGAACGAACTGGATTCCCAATTTATACTATTCACAAAAACTAACTCAAAATTAATTAAAGATATAAACATAGACCTTAAACCATAAAATGCCTAGAAGAAAACAGATAGAAAAGCTCCTTGACATTAGGCTTAGAAATGATTCTTTGGCTGTAACACCAAAAGTACAAACACAAAAACAAAAATCAGCAAGTGGGACTTTATGAAACTGAAAAAGTTTTGCACAGCAAAAGAAACAACCAACAAAATAAGAAGACAGACAATGAAATGAGGGAAACTATTTGCAAATCATGTATCTAACAAGGGGTTAATATTCAAAATATATAAGGAACCCAGACAACTCAACAGCAAAAAAAAAAAAAAACTGATTTAAAAATGGGTAGAGAAATTAAATAGACATGTTTTTCCAAAGAAGACATATAAATGGACAACAAGTATATAAAAAGCTGCTCAACATCACTAATTATTAAGAAAATGCAAATCAAACCACATGTATCACCTCACACATCTTAGGATGGTTATCACCAAAAAGACAAGAGATAATTGTCGACAAGGATATGGAGAAAAGGGAATCCTTGTGCATTGTTGGTGGGAATGTAAATCAGTGCAGCCACTATGGAAAATGACATCAAAGTTCCTCAAAAATTAAAAACAGAACTGTCAGTACTATATGATCCAGCAATTTTACTTTTAGATATATACCTAAAGGAAAATAAATCACTATTTTGAAAAAAAAAATCTACACCCCATATCACTGAAGCAATGTTTACAATAGCCAAGACATGGAAACAACTTAAGTATCCACTGACTAATGAATGGATAAAGAAAATGTGCTGCATATATACAATGGAATATTACTTAGCTATAAAAAAGAAAGAAATTCTAACATTTGTGAAAATATGGATGGATCTTGAAGGCATTATACAAAGTGAAATAAGTCAGACAAAAAGTTAAATACTCTATGATATCCTTTATATGTAGAATCTAAAATAAAAATATCAAACTCAAAGATACAAATAGATTGGTGATTGACACAGGCAGGGATGGGGAGGTTAGTAAAATAGGTGAAGGTCCTACAAAGGTAAAAATTTCCACTTAGAAGATCAATAAATCCTGGGACTATAATGTGCACCATGGTTATAGTTAATGATACTGTATTATTTGAAAGTTTATGAGAGAATAGATCTTGAGAATTCCTGCCACAAGAAAAAAAAAAAAAATGTGTAACTATGTGAGGTAATGGATGTTAATTGGACTTATTATGGCAAACATTTTGAAATTATATACATATCTCAAACCAGTATTACTATATACTTTAATAAATGTTGTATGTCAATTATATGTAATAAAACTAGGGAAAAATATTAAAACTAGAAGGATCAAATGATCCAGTAATCTCACTTCTGGGTATATATCCAAAGAAAGAAAATTAGGATCTCAAAGAGACATCTACCCTTCCATGTTCACTGCAGTTTATTACAAAATAGATAAGACAGAGAAGAGGGAGTGTGTGTGTGTGTGTTACACAAGGACATACAAAGGAATATTATTTGGCCATAAAAATTAAGGAAACCCTATAATTTCTGACAATATGAATGGAACTTGAGGACATTATGCTAAGTGAAATAAATCAGAGAAAGGCAAATACCATATGATATGACTTACAGTGGAGTTTACAAAAGCCAGTTATAGAAACTCTTAGAGAGTAGGATAATGGTTACTAGGGTCTGGAAGATGGAAGAAATAGACATGCTGTTCAAAGGGTACAAATTCCCAGTTACACAATGCATGAATTCTAGAGATCTAATGCACAGCATGCTGCTAAGTCGCTTCAGTCGTGTCCGACTCTATGCGACCCCATAGACGGCAGCCCATCAGGCTCCCCCGTCCCTGGGATTCTCCAGGCAAGATATAGCCTTGGTTTCCTTTAGTTATTGAACATATTTATAATGACTGATTTAAAGTTTTTGTCCCATATCATAGGCAGAATACTGCTCCCTCCTCAAAAACGTCCACTCCCCAATCACTGGAATCTGTGTGTGTATGTTACCAACCAATCTGTGTGTGTATGTTAAAAGGACTCTGTAGATGTGATTAAGTTTATAGACTTTCAGACTGGAAAACTATCTTGGATTATCTGACTATGCCAGATCTATTCACATGAGTCCATGAAAGCAAAGAGTCTTTCCTGGCTATAATCAGGAAGCGATACAAATATAACAGAAGGATCAGAGAAATACAAAGTATTAAGAATTCTATCATCCACTGCTAATTTTGAAGACAGAGTAACATGGGTGGCCTCTGGAATCAGGGAAAGGTAAGGAAATGGAATGTTTCCTAGAGGCTCCAGAAAAAAATTCCATCCTTCAGACTGCCTGATTTTAGCTCGGTGATCCACATCAGACTTCTGACTTATGAAACCTCAAGGTAAAAAATTTATATTATTTTAAGTCACTACGTTTTCAGTAAATTGTCGTGTCAGCAAGAGAAAAATTATTCATCTAGTAACTCTAACTCTGAGCTTTCTCAAGGACACTTTCTATTGTCTGCTTTTGTGCATGTGTGTGTGTGTCTCACAATTTTCTTAAAAAATTGGACATTTTAATACAGTGTGAGTAGTCTGGAAATCAGATTCCCTGTCAAAAATTTGTTCCTGCTGTTGTTTCTGTGTTGGGTTTTGTGTTGTTGTTGTAATCTGTTTATTTAGTGACATTACTAGACTAACTACACAAAGTTTGTATTCTCTGTTGTATACAGCCACGGGTTAGTTTACATTCAGTTAATAATGAAAGATTTCTTCAAATGTCTTGAAGCATTATGGCTTCTACCCTTTGTCAAAGGCCTTTGTGTGCCCTGAGGTACAGCATCGGTGTTCAGGCAAATTTGAACTCTGACTTGATTTTCATTTAAAAGGACCCAAAGTTGACCAGAGGTCTTCCCTAATCACAGATCTTTCTTTAGCATGCCCACAGTCCTGCAGAAGTACATGGCCTATGCATGCACATGGTGTTCTGGAGTCCCAGGAACACAATGGAACTTTCCAAAGTCCCCTATGGACTTTTCTTTCAACAGATATTTGTAAAGTTTATGGTCTATCACTTGGTTGCTGCAACTAGTATTACTGCCTAGAGCAACAGCAAGGTTAAGCAGTTGCTGCTGATTGACAAATAAACACATTCTACGTACAATCCATTCTACGGCCTCCAGTGGATGCTACCCTGATGGTTTTTAAGGAGATTGATATTAGTGAGGAGTTGGATATAGGGAGAGTTAAAGTGGCTTCCCTGGTGGCTCAGAGAGTAAAGCGGCTGCCCACAATGTGGGAGACCCGGGTTTGATCCCTGGGTCAGGAAGATCCTCTGGAGAAAGAAATCACAACCCACTCCAGTATTCTGGACTTCCCTGGTGTCTCAGACGGTAAAGCCTCTGTCTACAATGCGGGAGACCTGGGTTCAATCCCTGGGTCGAGAAGATTCCCTGGAGAAGGAAATGGCAACCCACTCCAGTACTCTTGCCTAGAAAATCACATGGATGGAGGAGCTTGGTGCAGGCTACTGTCCATGGGGTCCCAAAGAGTTGGCACAACTGAGCGACTTCCCTTTCTTTAAAGTGCTACAAACTCAATGTTCTTCTTTAGATGTAACCATTTTGTCAAATAAACTTTCTTTGAATTTTTGAAATCCTTTCGTTTACTTCCAAAATTCTAAAAAGGCTGATTGCCAGAGTTTTTATTGCTTTAAGTGAAATCAGATTTTCAGAGGTCCTTACTCCAGCACTGTGAAAGTTCGGCTCCTTTTAAGTACCTTTTAAGTAAGCTCCTTTTAAGTAATTTTTCCAATTACTCTGTAAGTCTCAAATAGTTCAATATAAGATTTTTCAAATAATATTTATATCAAATAATAAGTTAAAATAGATACATAGACATATAAGTAAAGATATTTAGTGAAGAAAATAACAAAAACTGATTTGTGAAAATGTTTACATTAATTGAGCTTTTCCCCAAATATAACTTCAGGAAACTATAATGCTTTATAATGAAGTTTCAACTTATTTTTCATTTTCACCTTAAGTATACTTAAGAATACTTAAGTTACTGAGGTGTAATGTAAGTATGCATGCAAGTGAAAATTGATAGAAGTATCCATAAAATTATTTTGCATCAGCAACGTGTATGAAAAGAGAGACCTGATTCCGTTAGTTGGCAAATTCATTTTCATAAATCTATTCTGTACATTTCGTAGGAAAGGACAAAATGTATGTTAAATTTATCCTTCAATATATTGAATGAGTCTTTCTGATTTCGTCAATTTTCTAATATATAACATGTAACTGTCTTGAATGCTTATCTTTTTAAAAAATGTTATTTTAACCACAATGAATGATTAAATAATACGTTCCTCTTTGTGGTTCAAGGATTACAAAAAAAAAGAGATAACTACTTAAAAGATAAAAATATCCCTATTCATTAGGGAAGTTGCCCAAACAAAAGGGAATTTCAGATGAACTCGCAAATAGGGAGAATATGTAGCTTCTGCAGTATATCCTACTTCACTTTATCATTTTTTTTTTGATCAAATGTTGTTACTGAATATTCCCTAAGGGAATCAAAAAACTTGAATATATTTTACACAGCCAAATCTGTCTGAAGAGAAATCCTGAGAAAGGAAAAGTCAGTCTCAAGAGCAGCTGCTGAAATGATGCCTAATTAAATTTTCACACACAGATTAAAAGGATATGTTAATATTTTGTGTGCACTCTGAATTTGTAAAGCAACCTAGGCAATCAGAATTTATCAAGTATTGAGAGATACTCTTAAATTCTACCTGCTGCTGTTCCAAGTTCCGTGGTGGCAGTTTGTGACATATCGCTGTTCACTCTGGGTACACACTTGAACCACCTGGGCATATTTTTAAAAATATTTGTTTGTTCATTTTATTTAGCTGTGCCAGGGTCTTAGTTACTGCATGTGGGATCTAGTACCCTGACCAGGGATGGAACCTGGGCCCCCTGCACTGCAAAGCGAATTCTTAATCACTGGACCGCCAGGGAAGTCCAGGTTATCTTTAAAAAACAACTGTGATGTCCAGGTTATACTCATTCATCAGAATTAGTCTTAATAAAAATGAAGTGTGGCTTAGGCATCAGGGATTTTCTGGCTCCCCAAATAATTCTAGAACACAGCAATATTTGTCTAGAGCAGTAGCTCTTGAACTTGACTCTGTATATGTATCACCTGGGTTCTTTTTGAAATGCAGATTCTGATCTAGCGGAGCTGAACTGGGTCCTGATAATCCACATTTCTAACCAGGTCCTAGGTGACACCCAAGCCACTGGTGCTTGGAACACTTTGCATAGTATGATACTAACAGAAATTAAAAGGAATACCAAAAATAAAGTCCCTAAAGACAGGCTACTCACTCCTGCAGGACAGCACCTCAACGTACATTTGACACTGATCTCAGAAATAAAGAACATCAATTTCCACTAAGTACTTTCTCCTCACAAGGCTCTCCTCTCACCTCAACTGTCTTTCTGCTAAATTTCAGGATATTGGGAAATATGTCTATTACTCAAACCCAGATCAGGAGATCCCATCCTCCAAAATGAGTTTGACTTCTTACCTCTTTCTCAGAACTCCTCTTAAATTTCATGCCGCTCAGCACTGAATTTTCTTTCATTTTTGCCATTATAAATCTTAGAAATCAAGGGCTATGCCTCATATTTCTCTTAGCAAAATTTAAGGACAAGAAGGGGCTTCCATGATGGCTCAGCAGATAAACAATCCACCTACAATGCAGGAGACACAGGAGATGCACGTTCAATCCCCGGGTCAGGAGGATCTCCTGGAGAAGGAAATGGCAACCCACTCGTGTACTCTTGCCTGGAAAATCCTATGGACAGAGGAACCTGGCAGGTTACAGTCCCGTGGGTCGTAGAGTTGGACTAAGCACAGCAAGAACAAGACTCAATAAATATGCGTTGATTAAATCACATTCAGACAGACCTCAGCTATTATTAATATATAGATACTGAGAAGCTCTTGGCCTAAGAAGTTAGGTTGAAAAAAAAAAAATATATATATATATGAATGGTTTACATTTTGTATAAGTTACTGTTTAACTTTATTTTTTTTAATTTAATTGGAGGCTAATTACTTTACAACATTGAGGTGGTTTTTGCCATACATTCACATGAATCAGCCATGGGTGTACATGTGTCCCCCATCCTAACCCTCCCTCCCACCTCCTTCCCCATCGCATCCCTCAAAATAATTTCAGTGCACCAGCCCTGAGCACCCTGTCATGCATTGAACCTGGACTGGTGATCTAGTTCACATATGATAATTTACATGTTTCAATGCCATTCTCCCAAATCATCCCACCCTCACCCCCTTCCACAGAGTCCAAAAGTCTGTTCTTTACATCTGTGTCTCTTTTGCTGTCTCGCATACAGGGTTATCGTTACCATCTTTCTAAATTCTATATATATTCATTAATATACTGTATTGGTGTTTTTCTTTCTGACTTACTTCACTCTGTATAATAGGCTCCAGTTTCATCCACCTCATTAGAACTGATTCAAATGCATTCTTTTTAATAGCTGAGTAATATTCCATTGTGTATATGTACCACAACTTTCTTATCCATTCGTCTGCCGATGGACATCTAGGTTGCTTCCATGTCCTGGCTATTGTAAACAGTGCTGTGATGAACACTGGGGTACACGTCTCTTTCAATTCTGGATCCCTTGGTATGTGTGCCCAGCAGTGGGATTGCTGGATCATATGGCAGTTCTATTTCCAGTTTTTTAAGGAATCTCCACACGTTCTCCATAATGGCTGTACTAGTTTGCATTCCCACCAACAGTGTAAGAGGGTTCCCTTTTCTCCACACCCTCTCCAGCATTTATTGCTTGTAGACTTTTAGATAGCAGCCATTCTGACCAGTGTGAGATGGCACCTCATTGTGGTTTTGATTTGCATTTCTTCGATAATGAGTGATGTTGAGCATTTTTTCATGTGTTTGTTAGCCATCTGTATGTCTTCTTTCAAGAAATGTCTGTTTAATTCTTTGGCCCATTTTTTTATTGGGTCGTTTAGTTTTTTGGAATTGAGCTGCAGGAGCTGCTTGTATGTTTTTGAGATTAATTCTTTGTCAGTTGCTTCATTTGCTATTATTTTCTCCCATTCTGAAAGCTGCCTTTTCATCTTGCTTATATTTTCCTTCACTGTGCAACAGCTTTTAAGTTTAATTAGGTCCCATTTGTTTATTTTTGCTTTTATTTCCATTACTCTGGGAGGTGGGTCATAGAGGATCCTGCTGTGATTTATGTCAGACAATGTTTTGCCTATGTTTTCCTCTAGGACTTTCATAGTTTCTGGTCTTACATTTAGATCTTTAATCCATTTTGAGTTTATTTTTGTGTATGGTGTTAGAAAGTGTTCTAGTTTCATTCTTTTACAGGTAGTTGACCAGTTTTCCCAGCACCATTTGTTAAAGAGATTGTCTTTTCTCCATTGTATATTCTTGCATCCTTTGTCAAAGATAAGGTGTCCATAGGTGCATGGATTTATCCCTGGGCTTTCTATTTTAACTTATACAACATGTATGTGATTGAAATACTATACTATACTTCTTTAAAAATAGGAAAACATGGTATACCAGCTTCCTGCTGAATTTTTCTTCAATGTATCTTGAACACTGAATACCTATACGATACACAACCTGTTCTAGCATCATGCTTAAAAATGAGGGCATTAGAAAAGTCTCTGTGGACCCTGGAATCCTCTTTCATCCATTAACTGAGACATTAAGTTCTCTTCTCTGAATTTCATGTCTTCTGCTTTTATACAACAAGCTTATTAAAATATGGGATATCAGCAGAGGGGAGACAGTTCAAAAAATGCATTATTTGTAATCTGTCTACAAGCAGAAATGAAGAACTTAAGATCCAGCTTGACAGACACAGGAACACAGAAAGGAGAGTACAAACCATAATTCTATACATGGCAGTTTCAGAGTGACCTAATGTTCCCCAGCTTGTCAAGTTGACTAAAGCTTCCATTCAAACATCATCTCAGAATAAACCAAACATACTCAATTCATGTAGTTAGTATCTGCTTAGTAGCTACTATGTACACAGTTGTGTGTGTGTGTGCATGCATGCACGTGTGCACAAAAGTCACTCAGCTGTGAGCAATGCTTTGAGACCCTATGGACTGCAGGCCACCAGCTTCCTCTTCCATGGGATTCTCCAGGCAAGAATACTGGAGTAGGTTGCCATCCCCTTCTCTAGGAGATCTCCCAATCCAGGGATCGAACCTGGGTCTCCTGCATTGCAGGCAGATTGTTTACCTTCTGAGTCACCATAGAAGCCCTACAGAGTTATATAGGATAATTATAAAAAAACGAAAATTTTCTCCCCAAAAAAGTCACATGCAAATTAGGAGGTACAGTGATAGAAAGTAAGGGAATGAATTTATAAACAATAGGAAGAGCTATTATATAAGGTGTGTTGTAAAGACAAGGTCATTAGCTACTTCTACTTCTCTCTTCTGAAGTTAAAACAATGCAGGAGTGCCCATGACAATAAGGATAAAATGTCCACTGATCCAAGTCAAACATTCTGGAGTCAGGTCACATTTATCTTTAATAGTACTTTTCTAAATAGGCTTTACCTTGTATTATACGTGGTCTAATCTTTTCATTATGCAAAGCATTAACATTAACTTTTCTTAGATAAAGGTGATATATTAAATCCATATTTAAGCAATTTCTAGAGTAAACTCAACTTGTTATTCTTTTTGAGTATTTCCTATTGACAGTGTCTAAAACGCCAAAAAGAGGAAAAACTAAGCACAATAAAACCTGGATAACACACACAAACACATGCACACAAATAGGATCTAAACTAATAATTTACACAGTTAAAAATAAATACAAACAAGAGCATCTCAGAAAGTTCTAACCAGGACATAAAAACAGAGTGCAAGTCCATCTTCACCTATTACAGTTAATTCTCCTTCTGTGCTTATCTCAGGCAGTAGATCTCTGCTTTTGTTTACATATATTAATTTGCATTTTCTAGAATTGTATTATACAACTGTCAAAAGTCACCACATTGACTATTTTAAATGGAAGCAGTTTGTAGTATATACAGAATTCTTTTCCCTTCATAGATCACTGCCTTGTCATGGAGAAGAGGCTTGTGTAACTCAATGAAGCTATGAGCCATGCCATGCAGGGCCACCCAGTAGAGAGTTCTGACAAAACACGATTCACTGCAGGAAGCAAACCACCCCAGTATACTTGCTGTGAGGACCTCAGGAACTGTATAATAGGCCAAAAAGATATGACACCAAAAGATGAGTCCCCCAGGTCTGAAGTTGTCCAATAAGCTACTGGGGAAGAGCAGAGGAGAATTATCCATCGCCCCAGAATGAATGAAGTGGCTGGGCCAAAGTGAATATGACACTCAGCTGTGGATGTGTCTGGTGATGAAAGTAAATCCGATGTTGCAAAGAACAGTAATGTATATAGGAACCTGGAATGTTAGGTCCATGAATCAAGGAAAACTGGATGTAGTCAAGCAGGAGACTTATCAGGTAAGAATAAACATTGACATGTTAGGAATGGGTGGGAATGAGTGAATTTAATTTAATTTAATTCAGATGACCATTATATCTACTACTGCGGGAAAGAATCCTTAGAAGAAACAGAGTAGGAGTAGCCCCCATAATCAACAAAAGAGACCAAAATAAAAGAGATCAGTACTTGAGTGCAAACTCAAAAATGACAGAATGATCTCAGTTCATTTCCAAGGCAAGCCACTCAACATCACAATAATCCAAGTCTATGCCCCTACCAGCAATGCCAAAGAGGCTGAAGTGATCAGTTTTACAAAGACCTAGAAGGGCGTCTGCCTGCAATACTGGAGACCTGGGTTCGATCCCTGGATCGGGAAGATCCCCTGGAGAAGGAAATGGCAACCCACTCCAGTATTCTTGCCTGGAGAATCCCATGGACGGAGGAGCCTGGTGGGCTACAGTCCACGGGGTCGCAAAGAGTCAGACATGACTGAGCGACTTCACTTCACTTCAGAAGACATCCTAGAACTAACACCTTAAAAAAAATTATATATATATATATATATATGTTCTATTCATCAACAGGGATTGGAATGCAAAAGTAGGAAGTCAAAAGATACCTGGAGTGAGTAACAGGCAAATTTGGCCTTGGAGAACAAAATGAAGCAAGGGCAAAAGTTAAATTAATTCTGCCAAGAAAATGCACTCATCATAGCAAACACCCTTTTTCAACAACACAAGAGACAACTTTATACATGGACACCACCAAATGGTCAATACTGAAATCAAATTGATTACATTCTTTGTAGACAAAGTTGGAGAAACTGTATACAGTCAGCAAAAACAAGTTCTGACTGTGGCTCAGATCATCAGTCTCTCATAGCAAAACTCAGGCTTAAGCTAAATAAAACTGGGAAAAACAATAGGCCAGCCAGGTATGACTTAAATCCTGTATGAATTCACAGTAGAGGTAATGAATAGATTCAAGAGACTAGATCTAGTTAACAGTGTGCCTGAAGAACTATGGACAGAGGTCCATAATAGTACAGGAGGTGGTGAACAAAGTAATCCTGAAGCAAAAGAAAAGCAAGAAGGAAAAGTGGTTATCTGAAGGGGCTTTACAAATAGTGGAAGAATGAAGAGAAGTGAAAAGCAAGGGAGTGAGGGAAGGTACATCCAATTAAACACAGAATTCCAAAACATAACTAGAAGAGACAAAGTGAAGTGAAGTCACTCAGTCGTATCCAACTCTTTGCAACCCCATGGACTGTAGCCTACCAGGTTCCTCTGTCCATGGGATTTTCCAGGCAAGAATACTGTAGTGGGTTGCCATTTCTTTCAGGAGGTCTTCCCGACCCTGGGATTGAACCCAGGTCTCCCCATTGTAGGCAGACGGTTTACCATCTGAGCCACCAGGGAAGCTCAAAGTCTTCTTCAATGAACAACACTTAATAATAGAAGAAAACAGCAAAAGGGGAAAGACTAGAGATCTCTTAAGGAAAATTGGAAATATCAAGAGAGCATTCCACCCAAAAATGGGCACAATAAAGGATAAAAATGGTAGAGGCTTGGTAGACACTGAGAGATCAAGAAGAGATGGAAAGAATACACGGAAGAACTGTATGAAAAGATCTTAATGAACTGGATTACTACAGTGGTTGTGGTGAGTCACCCAGAGCCAGACATTCTGGAGTGCGAAGTCAAGTGGGGCTTAAGAAGCACTGCTGTTAATAAAGCTAGTGGATGCTATGAAATTCCAGCAGAACTATTCAAATCCCAAAAGGAGGATGCCATCAAGATTTCACATTCCATTATGTCAACAAATCTGGAAGACCTAGCAGTGGCTATGGTGCTGGAGAAGACTTCTAAAAGTCCCCTGGACAGCAAGAAGATCAAACCAGTCAATCTTAAGGGAGATCAACCATGAATATTCACTGAAAGGACTGAGGCTGAAGCTGAAGCTCCAATACTTTGGTTATCTGATGTGAACAGATGACTCATTGGAAAAGTCCCTGATGCTGGGAAAGACTGAGGGAGGAAGGAGAAGAAGGCATCAGAGGATGAGATAGCTAGATGGCATCACTGATGCAATAAATATGAACTTGGGTGGACTCTGCTAGATGGTAAGGGACAGGGAGGCCTGGCCTGCTGCAGTCCATGGGGTCACAAAGAGTTGGACACGACTGGGAGACTGAACAACAACAATAGAATTCTTTAAAGAAATCGATGAAACAAATAATAGGACAAGTTCTTTAAAAGTTTTTTTTTTTTTTAAATTTTAACTTTTTGATCAAGAGCCTGTTTACTGAGTCCCAAGATGTCACATAATTCTAGTTTCCTACTTCTTTCTCAAGAATGAAGAAAGTCTTGGAAAAGAGTGATCGATGAATCTCTAGAAGGACTACTCAGCCTGCCTTGGGAGCCAACAGACACCCCAAGAATTGACACAGTTAGCTTGGGATCTCCAAGGTAATTTTGTTTCTGTGTCTATCTCTAAGTGTGTATTCAACTACAAATAAGAGCAAACAGTTATAATTTCCTTAATTTTCCTTCCTGGTTAAGCTTGTATATCAAACTTACACTCCAATTCTTCCTTCTCAGTCTAAAGATGATAGATAGATAGAGAAATAGGTAGGCTTCCTAGGTGGTAATAGTGGTAAAGAACCTACCTGCCAACGCAGTAGCCCTTAAGAGATGAGGGCTTGATCCTTGGGTTGGGAATATACCCTGGAAGAGGGCATGGTAACCCACTCCAGTATTCTTGCCTAGAGAATACCATGGACAGAGAAGCCTGGTGGGCTACAGTTCATGGAGTCACAAAGTGTCACACACAAATGAGTGACTAACAGACACAAATAAACACACACACACATATGAGTGTTAGTCATTCAGTCGTATCCAACTCTTTGCGCCCCCATGAACTGTAGCCAACCAGGCTCCTCTGTCCATGGAATTCTCCAGGAAAGAATACTGGAGTGGGTTTCCATTTCTTTCTCCAGATCTTCCTGACCCAGGCATCTAACGATAGAACCTAGGTCTCCTAGGTCTCCTGCACTGCAGACAGATTTTTTAACATCTGAACTATTAGGTAAGCTATATATATGATAAAATATTAAGTCCTCTAATTTAAGAACCTGATTTAAAAACAATCCCAGGAGAGTGCTATCCAAATCATGGTTAAGAAATTTGGCCCTCATGATTTTTTTGCCTAAAAATGGTGTCATAATATTAGATCTCAGTGCTTTGCTTTATTTTTATTGGTATGAAAGTTCCTATTGAAGTAGCATTTGGAATTACTATCTCCAGATATCTCAAGAAAGTTTAATCATCACATAGGTTTCCATTACAAAGTAGAATCAATTTGCCTTGGAATAATGTATCATAGTAGTATAGGAAGATGTGGGAGAAAGGGAATTAGGGTTATCCAAAATTTTTCAGAATCACAGTAAGCATCATCACAAAAAGGTCCATGAGACTATAGATTTAGCTCCATTTGTAAAGGAGAGAGTTCTAAATGATAGGCAAATCAAACTCTATTTTTAATACCAGATAATCTAAAATTATCCCAGGATGAATTCTTTGGTTAATTAAAGAATCACTTTGAACTTTAATTGCTTTGGAATTCCAAGGCTGCAGTTTACTTTCTTAAAGTAGTCTCCATTTATAAAGATTTGTGGGTTTTTCTTTGTCATCCTCATCTCCTCTTGTTTGTATCATCAAAAACATCATCTCCACTTAAACCACATTCACTGTTGGCCACATTTTTGCCAAGAAACAGAAAGAAAACATGGTCTTTGAAAAAGCCAAAATCTTGGGAAGTGGGAGTTGATAAATCTCATTTAATTATGATGAAACACCTTTGATATCTTGACATTTAGTGCTCACACTAAATTCTTCTAAAATATATCACTAATCTGCTCAGAGTCCTCATGTGGCATCCTGGTATGATGAGGAAGCGAATATTGCAAAGTTGCCAAAAGACCAATTTCAACCTAATTAGGACTTGTGCTGCTTCAGTGGAGGCTACATAAACACTCTGTTAATATTCACAGCAGCAGCTTTGTCGATAACTCCCCCAGAATCTTCAAATTTATAATGGAAATCAGCAAACTATTGATTTCCTGACACTGATAGATCTATCCAGATTCACTGCCTCCTTTCTCATGCCTCTGCCCCAATAGAGGGGACAAATGCCAGTCGCTCTAATCGGCTCCTAAACACTGAAGGATCATTATTAAAGTATGGCTGGCATCCCTGATCATTAATTATAATCTTGTGCACATATGCAGTGTGATTGCAGGAAATAATCAGCTTTGTCTGCCAAATTGGCAACATTTAGAAACTAATTTGTTATGACACAGCATCAAAGATATTTAAACAACAAACTCAAGGCTCTGCTGCTCTGCATACATGTTAAAATATCAGATAACATCATTAAAAAATAGTTAACATTTCCAGAGGGAGGTGGTATGTATCCTTGAACTTCCATTGGAGTGGAACCATCAAATATAATGTTTATGGGCTCCCCATCCTGCAGTCACATGTTGGGGATGCCCCTCCAGCATGCCGGCCACTTAGGGGGCTGACTAGAAAAGCAGCTGTCAGTCTAGTGTAATTAAGTGGGCATTGGGAGGATGATTCAAAGTGTACGGTGGACCAAGATTAGACAGGATTGCTAGTTTTTTGTCTGGGATACACTAGAATTCATTTATGTACTTAATTCTTGATGGGTCAAATCATAGCAGCAGCTTCCTCATACTCGTGTACACCGTAGTGAAGTAGAAGAAATCATTTTAAGGAAGTTATGTTGATTGCATGCCCAATACTATTCTGTTCACTCCAGAGTGAGAATGCTGAATTACGGAACTGTGAGATGCACACTGTGTGTCTCTCTCCCTCTCCTGATCTTTCACTCTGGACAGCAATGTAACTCTTCTGAGCCCACGTTTCTACCATGGCTATTAAGAGAACTGTTTTTTAAGATTGCATCTGATCTTTTATTTGCATAATTTTGTTATATGTCTATTTTCAAAAAATGGCAACATCTTAATAAAAATGAAAGAATATATGTACAAATTCAAGCTTAACGTGATAGCATTTACAACAGAAAATGAGATAATACTTGAATTCATACTCATATATAATAAATGTTGATATGTATCCATTCTTTTTTATTGGAGTATAATTGCTTTATGACGTTGTGTTAGTTTCTGCTCTATAGCTCAGTGCTCTGTAATAACCTATAGGGCTGGGATGGGGGGCGGGTGAAAGGGAGGCTCAAAAAGGAGGGGATATATGTATAAATTTGGCTGATTCGGGGTACTTTTAAGCCAATGCTTTTCCTCCATTATTTCCTTTTATCTCCCTCAGAAGAATCAAGCCCAAGCCATGTGCTTCATCCTCGTGCCAAGCTCTCTGTCTTCAACTCCCTAATGCCTCTCAAATACACACACGTAAGTTTGCTTCATTTCTTTTACACATGAAAATACAACTTATAATATCATTTTTATAACAGTTTCTTTCAAACCATTCCAATTACTTCTAGAAATGTTACTATTGATTCTTTTTCATACCCGCCAAAAGGAGTAAAATATTAAACAGTGTCAATAATCCACCTGTACAAAGTAAATGTCCTGAGTGTTTGTTGGGACAACGTTCCCCACACCAACCTGAGTGTGTATACACTTTGGCCTCTCTCTACAGTTTTATTCATTCCATTTGGGTTGAGGGTGTAATTTGGGGAAAAATAAACAAGACTTACATAGCCAGAACCTCCTTGCTTCCTTTTGAGACTAAGCTGCCCACAGAAGCAGCTATTTATTCTCCACTGTTCTCCCAGGGCACTCTTTGCCCATCTCTACCAGCTGGGGCCTAAGTCCAGTGCTACCTGTCATCTGTCTATCAGTTCATTTCAGTCACTCAGTCGTGTCTGACTCTTTGCGATCCCATGAGTTGAAGCATGCCAGGCCTCCCTGTCCATCACCAACTCCCAGAGTCCACCCAAACCCATGTCCAATGAGTTGGTGATGCCATCCAACCATCTTATCCTCTGTCTTCCCCTACTCCTCCTGCCCTCAATCCCTCCCAGCATCAGGGTCTTTTCAAATGAGTCAGTTCTTCGCATGAGGTGGCCAAAGTACTGGAGTTTCAGCTTTAGCATCATTCCTTCCAAAGAAATCCCAGGGTTGATCTCCTTCAGAATGGACTGGTTGCATCTCCTTGCAGTCCAAGGGACTCTCAAGAGTCTTTTCCAACACCACAGTTCAAAAGCATCAATTCTTCGGTGTTCAGCCTTCTTCACAGTCCAACTCTCACATCCATACATGACTACTGGAAAAACCATAGCCTTGACTAGACGGACCTTAGTCAGCAAAGTAATGTCTCTGCTTTAGAATATGCTATCTAGGTTGATCATAACTTTTCTTCCAAGGAGTAAGCGTCTTTGAATTTCATGGCTGCAGTCACCATCTGCAGTGATTTTGGAACCCAAGAAAATAAAGTCTGACACTGTTTCCACTGTTTCCTCATCTATTTCCCATGAAGTGATGGGACAGATGCCATGATCTTCGTTTTCTAAATGTTGAGCTTTAAGCCAACTTTTTCACTCTCCTCTTTCACTTTCATCAAGAGGCTCTTTAGTCATGAGGTGGCCAAAGTACTGGAGTTTCAGCTTTAGCATCATTCCTTCCAAAGAAATCCCAGGGTTGATCTCCTTCAGAATGGACTGGTTGCATCTCCTTGCAGTCCAAGGGACTCTCAAGAGTCTTTTCCAACACCACAGTTCAAAAGCATCAATTCTTCGGTGTTCAGCCTTCTTCACAGTCCAACTCTCACATCCATACATGACTACTGGAAAAACCATAGCCTTGACTAGACGGACCTTAGTCAGCAAAGTAATGTCTCTGCTTTAGAATATGCTATCTAGGTTGATCATAACTTTTCTTCCAAGGAGTAAGCGTCTTTGAATTTCATGGCTGCAGTCACCATCTGCAGTGATTTTGGAACCCAAGAAAATAAAGTCTGACACTGTTTCCACTGTTTCCTCATCTATTTCCCATGAAGTGATGGGACAGATGCCATGATCTTCGTTTTCTAAATGTTGAGCTTTAAGCCAACTTTTTCACTCTCCTCTTTCACTTTCATCAAGAGGCTCTTTAGTTCTTCTTCACTTTCTGCCATAAGGGTGGTGTCATCTGCATATCTGAGGTTATTGATATTTCTACTGGCAACCTTGATTCTAGGCTGTGCTTTATCCAGCCCAGCGTTTCTCAGGATGTACTCTGCATATAAGTTAAATAAGCAGGGTGACAATATACAGCCTTGATGTACTCCTTTTCCTATTTGGAATCAGTCTGTTGTTCCATGTACAATTCTAACTGTGGCTTCCTGACATGCATACAGGTTTCTCAAGAGGCAAGTCAGGTGGTCGGTATTCCCATCTCTTTCAGAGATGTCCATCTGTCCATAAGTCTACCTAATTTTGGAGCTTCTTGTGCAAGTTCATTTGGTCCTTAAACTCTGCTAAATCCTTCAACTTAGCATTTACCAAAAAATAAAACTGACATTCTGATTGTTGTTGGCCATCCTTTTGTTTTACTTTTTAAAATTTTTCTGAACCTTGGCAAGGAAATAGGATGCTATTTATTGGACCTTCACAAAGATGACAATAGTTTCTATATTTGATATAAAAAAAGAAAAGCAGAAAATATTAAGGAGAGGTGCAAGAATACACAGCAGAACTATACAAAGAAGATATTAATGACCCAGAAGCATGATGGTGTGATCACTCACCTAGAGCCATACATTCTGGAGCACAAAATCAAATGGGCTTTAGGAAACATAACTGCAGACAAAGTTAGTGGAGGTGATGAAATCCCAGTTGAGCTATTTCAAATTCTAACAGATGATGCTGTTAAAGTACTGCATTCAGTATGCCAGCAAATTTAGAAAACTCAGCAGTGGCCACAGGAAACAGTCAGTTTTCATGCCAATCCCAAAGAAAGGTAATGCCAAAGAATGTTCAAACTACCACACAATTGCCCTCATTTCACACGCTAGCAATGTTAGGCTCAAAATTCTCAAAGCTGGGCTTCAGCAGTACATGAACTGAGAACTTCCAGATGTTCAAGCTGGATTTAGAAAAGGCAGAGGAACCAGAGATCAAATTGCCAACATCCACTGAATCATAGAAAAAGTAAGAGAATTGCAGAAAAACATCTATTTCTGCTTCATTGACTACACTAAAGCCTTTGACTGTGTGGATCACAACAAACTGGAAAAATCTTCAATAGATGGGAATACCAGACCACCTTACCTGCCTCCTGAGAAACCTGCCTGCAGGTCAAGCAGCAACAGTTAGAATCAGACATGGAACAACAGACTGGTTCCAAAATGGGAAAGGAGTCCATCAAGACTGTATATTTTCACCCTGCCTATTTTACTTATATGCAGAGTACATCAGGCTGGATGAAGGACAGCTGGAATCAACATTGCCAGGAGAAATATCAATAACCTCAGATATGCAGAAGACACCACCCTTATGGCAGAAAGTGAAGAGGAACTAAACAGTCTCTTGATGAAAGTGAAAGAGGAGAGTGAAAAAGCTGGGCTAAAACGTAACATTCAAAAAACGAAGATCATGGCATTCGGTCCCATCATTTCATAGCAAATAGATGAGGAAACAATGGAAACAGTGACAGACTTTATTTTATTGGGCTCCCAAATCACTGCAGATTGTGACTGCAGCCACAAAATTAAAAGACACTTGTTTCTTGGAAGAAAAGCTATGACAAACCTAGACAGCACATTAAAAATCAGGGACAATACTTTGCCAACAAAGGTCTGTTTAGTCAAAGTTATGGTTTTTCCAGTAGTCATGTATGGGTGTGAGTGATGGATGGCAAAGAAGGCTGAGCGTTGAAGAATTGATGCTTTTAAACTGTGGTGTTGGAGAAGACTCTTGAGAGTTCCTTGGACTGCAAGGAGATTAAACCTGTCAATCCTAAAGGAAATCAATCCTGAATATTCATTCAAAGGATTGATGCTGAAGCTCCAATACTTTGGCCACCTGATGAGAAGAGCCAACTCATTAGAAAAGACCCTGATGCTGGGAAAGATTGAAGGCAGGAAAAGAAGGGGACAGTAGAGGCCGAGATGGTTGGATGGCATCACTGACTCAGTGGACATGAGTTTGACCAAGCTTTGTGAGATGGTGAAAGACAGGGAAGCCTAGCATACAGCAGGCCATGAGGTCTCAAAGAGTCACACATGACTGAGCAACTGAACAACTATGACAATATAAATAATAAAAATAATAAAAATAGAACAGAATTTCGGAGAATAAAATATGGTGTAGAGAAACTTCTAGTAAGGCTAGGACATGGCTGTCTAGGTCTGCCTCCAACCAGGTGGTAAATCTGCCTAATACTAACCTATATCCTCTCCTCCATCTTGTATTTTATTAGCAATGAAGTTGACATTTCAGTCATCATCAGTCTTTTTTTTTTTCAATTTTTTTTCAGAACTTGAATTGGGAGAAGCTTTTGAAGAGTAGAAGCTATAATAATAGGAAAGTGAGAAAGAAGAATCTTTGAACTAATAAATGTGATTTAATTAAACAATTTTTGTTTTCTTCATTTTAAATTACCGATGTACACAGACTGGATGAAACATACTCTTTACTTCATAACCAGCACCATCTACTCTCCTAAGTTATGTTATGCTTAATAAGGTACTAATACCTACCTCTTCCCAATCTCCGTTGCTGAATCCACTTCTTGTTCCAGTATAAGAACCACAAAGTCATGAATCTGTTCTATTCTTAATCTATATTCATTCATTATAGGTTCTCATCCAATTCACTGGCTTCAAAGAGGAGCTAAGTATCTTGACCCTTACTTAAAACTCACACTCACATACCAGATGGCTACATGATACTTCAGTATAGCTAAGGAATATTTTCAACTTAACCTATCCATGATGGACTTCCAGATCTTTCTGCCCATTTCCGCTCCACATGTCTCGTGATGAAGCCTACATGAAGGGATGGATACACATGAAAGGAACAGTGAAGGAGAACCAAAACCCCATCTTTAGTTCTTGGCCTTCACCAACTGTCAAACCCATGAGGTAGGCCTTCCAAAACCAAGCAGTGCCCCACTGACTGCCCACTGACCACCTAAGCACTTACCGAGCTCAGCCGCCTCCCTGGAGCAGAGTCAAGACATCCCGGCCACACCCTTCCCCCACGGCCAACACACACAACTGTGAGCAAATTAGTGGTAGTTATTTTAAGTCACTAAGGATTCCGATACCTTTCGGAACAGCAATAAATACCTGATAGGCTTGGAAACGCAAGGTTTTTGGTGACTTCTCACCACAGTTAGAAGGAAATCTGAAGTCTGCAACACGACTCTAGTTTCTAAGACCTAAACCTTCTGGTCTCTGGCTCTCAAAAACCTCCTGCCACTCTCCACTGCCCATTAGAGCCCAGTCCTCAGGCCTCTGTGTGGTCCCACAAAAGAAGCAAGGCATCTTCTACCTCAGAGCTTGTACACAGCTTCTCCCTGGGGATTCTTTTCTGCTAAATATTAACTGATTTTACTTCTGCACCTCACCGCTCTTTGTTAGTATATCATCTCCTCAGAGAGGACTTTCCTGATCACTCCATCTAAAAAAAAAAAAAAAAGCAACAAAATAAAAAAATCCCAGACACCATGTCCTCTTACCCAGCTTTACTTTTCTTCATCAATATCCTCACCTGATATCATATAGATGAGTCTATATGTAACAGTACGTAACTATATGTAACAAGCAACAGTAATTGCTTGTTGCATATTACTTATATTCCCAAGGGAATACTGGTTCAATAAGAGAGACAAATTGTTTACTCTTATTTTCCCAACACCTGAAACATGCTGCTGTATTTGCTCAGTTGCTAACTTGTGTCTGACTCTTTGCAGCCCCATGGACTGTAGCTCGCCAGACTCCTCTGTCCGTGGGATTTTCCAGGTAAGAATACTGGAGTGGGTTGCCGTTTCCTCCTTCAAGGGACCTTCCTGACCCAGGGATCAAACTCACATCTCCTGCATTGGCAGTAGATTCTTTACCACTGAGCCACTGACAAATGCTGGCTAACTGTGCATGAATGAGTCATGTGACTTGACTGGAACACAGGATAAGTAAAGAGCAGCAGTAGGAAATAGGCCTTCATAGGAAGACTGCAAGTGTCAACAGAAAAAGGTGCTGGACATTGTTGGCACTCTGCCTACCTTCCTTGCAGTCCTGGGCACTGATCCCCTGGCCTGTATGCTTTGTTTCTATTGGCTTGCACCTGAAATTTTTTCCTGAAGGTGTCATGCAGGTTATGTTCAACACTTTGACTATACAGGCCAAAAGTCAGAAATGCTGGGAGTTTTTGTCTCTCCCAGGGCGACTCAATGCCAATGACTGACCAGAAACATAAAGCCAGCCCCCTCCGCAGCCTCAATGTGGAATAGACCTTGAGGTGCAATGTATATTTCAGAGCTCCTATGAGATCCAGTGGGTGCTTAGGTGTCATCTGAACGCATTCATAGATCTTCCCCTTCCCTGTCTAGATTCCTGCACTTCACTGCCAGTTTCTCCAGGCAGCATCTCTACAGGTGATCACTCACACATGAAACCTCTTCCCACTGTCTGCTTCCAGGAAGCTCCATTATATCTTCACTTTATGAACAATGGAAAGTCATTGTTGGTCTCTGCATAGGAACATAGTAATAGCAAGTATTTACTGGATGCTAAGTGCTTCAGTTCAGTCGCTCAGTCATGTCCGACTCTGCAACCCCATGTATCGCAGCACGCCAGGCCTCCCTGTCCATCGCCAACTCCTGGAGTTCACTCAGATTCATGTCCATCGAGTCAGTAATGCCATCCAGCCATCTCATCCACTGTTGTCCCCTTCTCCTCCTGCCCCCAATCCCTCCCAGCATCAGAGTTTTTTCCAATGAGTCAACTCTTTGCAGGAGGTGGCCAAAGTACTGGAGTTTCAGCTTTAGCTAAGTGCTTAGCCCTGTATTAAGTAGGAATTTTTGTTGCAATGGTGAATGGAATTGTTTCCTTAATTTCTTTTTATTTTCTCATTATTAGTGTATAGGACAGAGAAGGCAGTGGCAACCCACTCCAGTACTCTTGCCTGGAGAATCCCATGGATGGAGGAGCCTGGTGGGCTGCAGTCCATGGGGTCGCTAAGAGTCGGACACAACTGAGCGACTTCACTTTCACTTTTCGCTTTCATACATTGGAGAAGGAAATGGCAACCCACTCCAGTGTTCTTGCCTGGAGAATCCCAGGGACGGTGGACCCTGGTGGGCTGCCGTCTATGGGGTCTCACAGAGTCAGATACGACTGAAGTGACTTAGCAGCAGCAGTGTATATGAATGCAAGGGATTTCTGTGTGTTGATTTTATATCCTGCAACTTTACTATATTCATTGATTAGCTCTAGTAATTTTCTGGTGGAGTCCTTAGGGTTTTCTATGTAGAGGATCCTGTCATCTGCAAACAGTGAGAGTTTTACTTCTTTTCCAATTTGGATTCCTTTTATTTCTTTTTCTGCTCTGATTGCTGTGGCCAAAACTTCCAAAACTATATTGAATAGTTGTGGTGAAAGTGGGCACCCTTGTCTTGTACCTGACTTTAGGGGAAATGCTTTCAATTTTTCATCATTGAGGATAATGTTTGCTGTGGGTATGTCATACATAGCTTTTATTATGTTAAGGTATGTTCCTTCTAGTCCTGCTTTCTGGAGAGTTTTTATCATAAATGGATGTTGAATTTTGTCAAAGGCTTTCTCTGCATCTATTGAGATAATCATATGGCTTTTATTTTTCAATTTGTTAATGTGGTATATTACATTGATTGATTTGTGAATATTGAAGAATCCTTGCATCCCTGGGATAAAGCCCACTTGGTCAAGGTGTATGATCTTTTTAATGTGTTGTTGGATTCTGATTGCTAGAATTTTGTTAAGGATTTTTGCATGGGAACACGTGTATGCCCATGGCAGATTCATGTTGATGTGTGGCAGAACCAATACAATATTGTAAAGTAAAAAAAAAAAAAAAATTATTTTAAAAAAGAACTTTAAATGTTTTATATCTCTTTTAATCCTCACAACCTAATACCATTCCATTTTGGTATAACAAGTATTTGTATTTAATAAGTCTATTCAAGCAGCAGTATATAGGATTATTAACTGCAGGCCATCTAGTCAAAGCTATGGGTTTTCCAGTAGTCATGTATGGATGTTAGAGTTGGAATATAAAGAAAGCTGAGTGCCAAAGAATTGATGCTTTTGAACTGTGGTGTTGGAGAAGACTTTTGAGAGTCCCTTGGACAGAAAGGCGATCAAACTGGTCAATCCTAAAGGAAAACAATCCTGAATATTCATTGGAATGACTGATACTGAAGCTGAAGCTCCAATATTTTGGCCAACTGATGCGAAGAGCCAACTCATTAGAAAAAATCCTGGAAAAGATTAAAGGCGGGAAGGGAAGGGGACAACAGAGGATGAGATGGTTGGATGGCATCACTTACTCAATGGACGTGAGTCTGATCAAGCTTTTTGAGATGGTGAAGGACAGGGGATCCTGGCGTGCTGCAGTCCACGGGGTCGCAAAGAGTCGGGCACAACTGAGTGACCAAACTGAACTGAACTGAACGACACCAGAGAGGAGCTCCTGCAGTAGTGCGGGGAGAGATAGCAAGGATTGGGATTTTGCCACCGGAAATAGAAACAGGAAGGCAGCCACCAGAAACCAAGGGAACATAATTTGGGATTGGCTCTGCCAAATTTTCTTTCCCTTAGTTTTCTTAATTGTAAAGAAATGGGTTTGGGAAAAAGTTGTCTCAGAGTTACTTCCCTTCAGGAAATCCAGGAAGACACTGGGCACGAAGTCTTTGAAAGTGAACTGAAATTCCCCATGACTCCTCACAGCATGGCACAGGGGAAACAATGTGGGTGGTAGGCTGGTCACACTCAAGTGAAGATTCATATTCATGGGGTTTTTTTTTGTTGGTTTTTTTTTTTTTTTTTTGGCTCACTGACTCTAGATAAATTAAATCTGATGAATTTCAGAGTACTTACCTGCAAAATGGGAATAACCATTACCTTGCCTTACTTTACCTTACAGTTAAGGCTGAGAATTGTGAGAATAAAATACAAGGTGCCTAGTAATCTGAGTTTATTACTCTGCAACTTTATCTCATCTTCATTTGTTTAAATCTAATTTCCTCCAGTAAAATATTTTGATCTTTTATTAATAGCATTAGAATACATTTCTTTCTCTAAATTTTATTGTAAAATGAAATGTATAAATTATATTATGGAGTTAAATAGGATATTTTTATACTGGCCTGGAAGACATGTTATCATTTTTAACATTGCATCTATATGCTAAAAATTTACTGGTGAGATCAAAGATTCACAAATATATTTTCACAAAGGAAAATGCTACATGAAACAGTTTTCATGAGGTTGAGATGAAATGTTGTTTACCTTACACAAAAAAAGGAAGAAATTGAAAAAGAACAAGAAGTAAAGGGAAGAGAAAAAGAGAAAGCAAAGAGAATTCAAATAAGAGAATTACAACATTGAGTCTTCTAATTCTAGGATATAATATAGCTACTTACTAAGTCTTTAATTTCTCTCAGCAGTGTTTTGAGATTTTCAAGATAAAGAAGTTGAATATCTTACATTAGATCTATTTGTAAAGGCTTAATACCTATAAAAGTTTACTACTGACTCAATGGACATGGATTCAAGCAAACTCCTGGAGACAGTGGAAGACAGAAGAGCCTGGCGTGTTGCAGTTCATGGCGTTGCAAAGAATTAGATATGACGTAGCAACTGAACAACAACAAAAATACTTTTATGCTATTGCAAATCATATTTTTAAAAAATTCATTTTCTGATATTTGGTTAGTCAATAAAAATGATCACATATTTTTTATATTGACTTTGATTCTGTTGCTGCTGCTGCTAAGTTGCTTCAGTCATGTCTGACTCTTTGCGACCCCATAGACAGCAGCCCACCAGGCTCTTCTGTCCCTGGGATTCTCCAGGCAAGATCACTGGAGTGGGTTGCCATTTCCTTCTCCAATGCATAAAAGTGAAAAGTGAAAGTGAAGTCGCTCAGTTGTGCCCGACTCTTAGCGACCCCATGGACTGGAGCCCACCAGGCTCCTCTGTCTATGGGATTTTCCAGGCAAGAGTACTGGAGTGGGGTTCCATTGCCTTCTAGCAAACTTATTAAATTAACTGCAATAATTTGTATATTCTTCTGATTTTACATGCACACAATCATGTTAGCTAAAATTACAGCATTGTCTTTCTTTATAACTTTTATTTCTTTTTTGTCTTATTACACTAAGATTTATAGTACAAAGTTAAATATCAGTTACAATTGTGATTATAATTGCTCTGTGCCCAAACTTTGGAAGAAAGGATTTAATATTTTACTATCAAGTATGATATAAACTTTTAAAAATTCAATGCTGCTGCTGCTGCTGCTAAGTCACTTCAGTCATGTCCGACTCTGTGCGACCCCATAGACGGCAGCCCACCAGGCTCGCCTGTCCCTGGGATTCTCTACTGTTTCTCATATTAAATAAATTTCCTGATTGAGATTTTTTTTTAATATGAATGGTATTCAGTTCAGCTCAGTTCAGTTGCTCAGTTGTGTCCAACTCTTTGCGACCATGAATCGCAGCACACCAGGCCTCCCTGTCCATCACCAACTCCCGGAGTTTACCCGGGAGTGCATCGAGTTGGTGATGCCATCCAGCCATCTCATCCTCTGTCATCCCCTTCTGGTCCTGCCCCCAATCCCTCCCAGCATCAGGGTCTTTTCCAATGAGTCAACTCTTCACATGAGGTGGCCAAAGTATTGAAGTTTCAGCTTCAGCATCAGTCCTTCCAATGAACACCCAGGACGGATCTTTAGGATGGACTGGTTGGATCTCCTTGCAGTCCAAGGGACTCTCAAGAGTCCTCTCCAACACCACATTCAAAAGCATCAATTCTTCTGTGCTCAGCTTTCTTCACAGTCCAACTTTCACATCCATACATGACCACTGGAAAAACCAAAGCCTTGACTAGACGGACCTTTGTTGACAAAGTAATGTCTCTGCTTTTCAATATGCTATCTAGATTGGTCATAACTTGCCTTCCAAGGAGTAAACGTGTTTTAATTTCATGACTGCAATCACCATCTGCAGTGATTTTGGAGCCCCCAAAAATAGTCTGACACTCTTTCCACTGTTTCCCCATCTATTTCCCATGAAGTGATGGGACCGGATGCCATGATCTTAGTTTTCTAAATATTGAGCTTGAAGCCAACTTTTTCACTCTCCACTTTAGCTTTCATCAAGAGGCTTTTTAGTTCCTCTTCACTTTCTGTCATAAGGGTGGTGTCATCTGCGTATCTGAGGTTATTGACATTTCTCCCAGCAATCTTGATTCCAGCTTATGTTTCTCCCAGCCCAGCGTTCCTCATGATGTGGTCTACATATAAGTTAAATAAGCAGGGTGACAATATACAACCTTGACATACTCCTTTTCCTATTTGGAACTAGTCTGTTGTGAATGGTATTAGATTTTATCAAATGCATTTTTATTCATATATTGAGATAATCATACTAATTGATTCTGTTAATGTGGTGAATTATATTGATTCATTTTAGAATGTTAAATTCATTTGAGAGTGATTCAAATTATAGGAAAATTTTTGAGGTAGATTAACTTTGGAATATCATTAAAAGTAAGGTTTTTAAAAAATAATGCTAATTTTTAAATATATGTAAAATATATTCATGTTTTAGATGCTTTATCTCATGTAACTAATTTGTCTAAAAGAGAATACTCTATCTGTTTCAATGAAAACATGGACAAGAGAAACAACCTGGAACAGCCATTAGTAAGAAATGTTGAGCAGTGGCAGAAGGATCCTGGTTCTTTACTGTACAGGTGAGTTGCCTCTCTAGTCCTCATATGCCTGTCCTCAAATTTCGTGGTATGTGTGGTAAGTCTACTTCTCCACTGATCTTTTATTACTTAAAGTCAAACACAATAATGTCAAGAAGAGAATATATTTCCAAAAATTAATTCAAACTGGGCACAGAAAAAGTGATGCAGAGAAAATACATTAAAAAGTTATCAAGTTGCTATCCTTGGCTTGCAAAAATACAGTTGACGCTTTTTCCTGCTACAGTCCATGGGGTCCCAAGAAGATGAACTCAAATGAGTGACTGAACAACATTTATCAATTGTATTATGAAATCTATGTGACAATCTACAAATGTTTAATACTCATCACATCCAATGAAGATATAATTTGTCTTTCAAATAAAATATTTCGATGTACTTTTGAATTCCTCTAACTGAAATCAAAATATATATAATAAAAATATTTGCATTAGGGTAATATATTTAAAAAATCATTTTTAGATGCATATATGGTAGATTTTATTTGTAGACCTGAAAAAAAATAGGTTTAAAAATATACTTTAAAAATTGCACTCCTTCATATTGAATTGGAAGACTGACACTCAGTTATGTGAGAGGTTTTCTGATGAGCAGTAACCAAAGCAGTAGATGATAGCAAATAATTTCACTAAAATCGACTGAGCCTGTCTCTTATACACATCTCCACCATAAAATCAACAAGACTATTCGATATTTATTAAATGCATTTTATGTACCAAGACTGAATACTTTATATGTATTTATTCATTTCTCACAGCCCTACAAAGCAGGAATAATTATTATTCCCACTCTACACATGAAGAAAATAAGGTCAAGAATATTTAAGTAAATTGCCCCAAAGTCACATAATTAAGAAATAATGGAATTGAAATTTGAACTCAAGATGTCTGACTTTATGCTAAAAACTAGTAACATTATGAAAATACTGAATTGCTGAGTATACTCATTTCTTTCCAGTAGCAGCCGATGTGACAGGCTTCAACTGTTTCTCAAAAGCCAGGAACATCATCTGGAGTATTTGAATGACAGTTTAATAGGTAGGGAATCCACATACCGTTCAGGAAATAAACAATACAGCTAGGTAAAGGACATTTTATAATAGGGAGACTTGAACACTAGGCAGGAGGTTCTAAAGACAAGCAAATCATCTTGGTTTTCCAAGTAGACACATTTTAAGGCTACAGATTCATTCCAAAATATTTCTATTACTCAAAACGTTTTGTAAAACCTCTTTGGGAACTGCCTTTCAGACTAGTTTCTAAGTTGCAAGATAAACTCATCACGATTCTTCTTTTCCTCTTAAACCAGAAGAACACAGTAAGTCCCCTACATATGAACCTTCAAGTTGAGAGCTTTCAAAGATGCAAATGTGCTCCCATGTCCAATCATGTATTAGTTCATGAGTCTGGCATATATTGTCACATGTGTGCATTTCTACAAGTGGTTGTGCTTTTGTGTACTTAATGGTATAATACTGTATAGAGTACAGTAATACAGTATTTTATTTCTTGCCTATTTACTAGATACCAGTGTGCCAGTTGATGTACTGTACTGCTATGCTTTTCAAGGTGCTGTACTGTAAGATTAAAATGTTTTTCTTTTCTGTTTCTTTATGTATTATTTGTGTGAAAAGTGAATTTTCTCTCCTTGCTTGTTTCAAAAAGTGATTCATGGGCTGATACTTCAACCTGGTATGATTTATGTCACAGAAATATCTTCAACCAACTAAGATGTCTCATGCGGATGCAGTGTTCATTAACAGTCTTTGTTCAATGTAAAGAAATTTGGCCTACATAGTATTCAGCTGCTCTCTAAAGAGTGAAATTTTCTATACAGATTTTTATTCCTATACGTATTGGACCCTTGCCCATTTTGTAAGCCCTGAATGGCAGGAATGCATCATCCCAAGGAAAGGCAGGGTGGGAAATAAAAGTAGAGCTGCCAAGGCAAAATACTTAAATTGTGTGATTGCTTCTCCATTCTTAACATAATAACTGTTTACTTGAGGAGATTATACTTCATCACAATGTCTACTTTAGTCAAAGCAGTTTATGCAACAATTCCCTACATTTTCCCATATTTCTCAGAATATACAGTTCCATATTACTGAAATTGCATTCAGAAAAGCAGTTTTGTACAAACTATTTCACTAGTCAATTGCTATCATCAACTACTGAAATAACAGTAACGTTAATCTTTTCCCTATACTGTACGTTATTTTCTAGCATTTTGTTTATATTAAAACATTTTAGAATACTTAAACATAACTATATATTTTGAGCTTTTGGAGTTGTTATTGGGTCATTAGTGATAAACATTCCTTAATTATCTACCCACCTTGAAATCTGAAATGTAAAACTAACTCAGTCATTTGAGTGTATTAAGGAGAAGATACCTCAACAGATTTAATACAGCTTAAAGCTTTTCCTTAACAATGCTTGCAGCTTCTGCATCAGTAACAAATGTATTTTTCTTTGTTCTGCATAATAGAAATGACACATGAAATTAAAATAAGCTCCTTTTCAAAACAAAAACTGAACACATATAAATCTGCTGTATACATTTCAGCTTTAGCCTTTGAGCTTTTAACATTTTCCTTTCCTATTTGACTGTGCATAATAAACAGTGAGAAAAGCACAAGGCCATTAATTATCCCTAAACAAGGACATTCCCCAATGTTGTTATTTGAATTGATTCACGATTTCAAGAGAGAAGTTTAAAATTTACTATAGAACTGGGCAATTATTTATAATTTTTTATTCACTTTTTTTTTTCCTTCTTTAAGTCTGTTAAGGGGGATTTAGGCCATCCACAAATGCAGATCAGAGGTACTTGACAAGAAACAGCGACCTGTACTATATATTCTGTTGACTACAGAGAATTTTCTCTTTCTTGGTTTGATCTCAAAGGAAGACCTCTGTGAAATAATGCATCTGCATGAATAGGCTACAGTTTTATTACATTTTTGTACTGTATTCAAAACATTAGGCTTAAAGGGAGAAAAATGGCCCTTGAAAGTTACTACTCCATACAAACAGCTACAGAGTAAAATATACAACACACACACATTTACATCCAGAGTTTAATTTAATCATTCCAACATTGTATGGTTCAGAATATAAGTATGGACAAAGTCAGGTTGACAATCAAGCTGCACTGTTGAGATATCCTATTTTGCAACAAATGAGGATATTATTAATATTAAATGGATCTGCATTCATCCGTGGGAGTTCTGACAATAACTCTCTTTATAGTCTTTCCTACTAAGAGTGCTATATGTGTTTATCTTACATATTCCTAAAATATTAGGGGCACAATGTTCTCTGAGTTCAGTGTTTTCCAGGTAAAATATGTTCCATTATCTATTATTTTAATGATGAAGCTAAATTGATAATGTCCTAACTATGGAATTTTGCCCTAAACCCATTAGTCATAGAAGGTATTTATCCCACATGATTTAATGAAGTAAGACAACACTCCTCACTGGCACAGACACTCAGATTAGCCAGAGTGTTTAGTTTAATTTGGTCAGGCAGCCAGTTCACATATAAAGGATTTTTGAGGAAAAACTGGAAGAGCAATGCTTTCTTCAGGAGGCCTACCATTTTCACCTTCAACCGTGCATAGAAGAAATAGGATGACACCATATGTCATTCTAAAGGCTAAATAAGTTCAAGTCAGCTTGAAAAATGTCCATATTCTAATACAAAGATGGTGGTGGTGGTTTTTTCACTAAGTTGTGTCCGACTCTTGCGACCCCCTTGAACTGTAGCCTGCCATGTTTCTCTGTCCATAGGATTTCCCAGGCAAGACTACTGGAGTAGGTTGCCATTTCCTTCTCCAGGGGATCTTCCTTACACAGGTCTCCTTACTGCAGGAGACCTGGGTAAAGAACTGCATGCAGATTCTTTACCAATTGAGCTATGAATACAAAGACAAATTGCAAATATCCTAGCTTTTAAATTCTAATATAGGATTACTCTGATCAGTCACGCTATATATTTTACTGCATACTGTCATTATTAATCACAACATGGCCCCTTTTTTTCACTCTTGTTGACACCTAATTTCTCCAACCATTTCTCAGGCACAAGTCTTGTACACTTAATATGCATCCTTTCTCTTCACCTTCCATATTTTAATTGATATAAATTTGAACCCATTAAGAACATATAGGGGGCTTCTCTGATGGCTCAGTTGGTGAAGAATCCACCTGCAATGTGGGAGACCTGGGTTCAATCCCTGGGTTGCAAAGATGCCCTGGAAAAGCAAACAGCTACCCACTCCAGTGTTCTGGCCTGGAGAATTCCATGGACTGTAGAGTCCATGGGGTCGCAAAGAGTTGGATATGACAGATTGACTTTCACTTTCAGTCACTTTCAACAACATATAGGGTAGTTTCAATAAACAGACAGTAAAATGACATACCCTGTATATCCTTAAGCATCTTACTTTTCATTGTTCAATGCTATGTTTTTGAGATGCCTTTATATGGACATACATCAGACTACCTGTGAATGAACTGACTTAAGTTATTGCCTCACACAAATAATTGTGCAAGTATACACGTGTGTACCTGTGTCCCAGCTGGACAACCAGTTAAGAAGTCAAAAAATCAGCCAGATCAATTTTTTGGTATTGAGATGATAGCCAAAGGCTGATTGATTCACCCAGAAACAATCAATTTACTTTAGGTCAAACAACTAGTTGATGGATTTTTGTCTCGATAGAATGGCTGTTGAGTTGAGACCTTTATGAAGGGCTTGTTGCTTTGCTCCATCTTTGTTGCCTAGTAAAAGGTCTGTTAGAATAATGACTTGATATTTAACTGGAAGTCATTAGTCTTCCTAGAATCCACTTGCCAAGCTCTTAGTATTTTATTAATATTTATAACATTGATATTTCAAGGATAACATTTTAAATCAACAAAAGGACAGAGACCTTGATGGTGCATTGTGGCCCACTAAGCAAGGCAGGTGTCAGTGATTCAAGTCTCTAATTAGCATAATGTCAATATGCAGCCTGTCCCATCCAGAGACTCTTCCCTTTCAGAAATCTCACTTTCTGTAAATTTACATTTTCTAATGCTAGCGTTTCCTTCGTGTGAAAACAATAAATTCATTCTTTACATAAGAAGTTAAGTACTTTAGTTTTAAATATTAGTCTGCGAAAAAGACTCTAGCAGGTTTCTTTTATAAGCTCTGGGTGATATTTAAATCATAATCAGATGTTTTACAAGTGGAATGTCTATAAGTAGTAAATAAAATTTTCATTAATTTCAATAATGTGCCAATGATTAATTATAGTTAATTTCAATTTTATCTTTTGGTGACTGGTATCTAAGAGACGGATTTGTTTAGCTGCCTGGTCATGAGTACTTAGAAGTCTTACTTTCTCTGATGAATGCTCTTTAGGAGCACTAGAAGCATAAAAATCATTTAAGGAGACTTTCAAATCACATATATTTCCTACATGAAGATACAATTGTTTTGCATATGACAAGGGAATGGGTGTATTTTCAAATGTTTACAATATGTAATGTGCCAAACTCTAAATCCAAATAATACACTCTAAATAAGAAATCCTTATACCTATTTTAACATGAAGAAGCAGAACCAGAAAGGAAGGTGCATGCTCTTGCCTGCATGTTCAGTCACTTCAGTTATGTCTGATTCTTTGGGACCCCACAGACCACAGCCCGCCAGGTTTCTCTGTCCATGGGATTTTCATGGCAGAAGTATCAGAGTGGGTTGCCATGTCCTCCTCCTCCAGGGGATCTTCCTGACCCCAGGATCAAACCTCCATCTCCTGTGTCTCCTGCATTGCAGGTGGATTCTTTACCACCAGGAAGGAAGATAACTTGTTCAATTTCAGATAACGAGTATTTGAGCCAGGACAGAACTAAGAACTTTGTGACTCCAGAGCTAATGGGGTTTCCTTTCAATAGTCAGCTCCCAACATATGAGTTACACTTACAATGAAAGAAGCCTTGAGGCACATTTGGACCTCAGAAATCAAGCTTTGAAAGAAGGAAAGATACCAACTTTCAAACTGCCCTTTGAAGTTGGCCAGGTATCAAAATTACTTTGTTGGAAAAAGATGTAGGAACAGACTGTAATTTCCTTGATGGGACTCTGGGACCCTTCAGGCAGTGTCAATAGGTAATTTTAATGTTTTGGTTCCTCACTTTTGCCCATATCAACTTAAATAAAATATTTAGGAAAACTGGTTATTCTTATGTTATTGATATCTCTAACTTATTCAAGTAGCGATCTCACTTTTTTTTTTGCATGTGGCAGGGGCTATTCTGATTATCAACTGTTGTTATCTAAGATAAAAAATTCAGTAAGTATGTTAGCATATGTTTATGTTGGCTTAATTTGTAACAATGTGATAACACATAGGTAATACAGTAGTAAGTGGAACATGTCTTTAAAAAACAAGTCTCTTAGACTGAGGGGAAAAAATCACATAAAACTTGGTAATATTATGTGAGAACTACAAAAGAAACTTTTTGATTTATGATATTATGTTACACACTTGGGGATACTTTAGGATAAAAGGGGTATCAAAATCTAATTCCTTTTTCTTTATTACAGGTACAACTATGAAACAATATTCACTAGATGGGATCATCAGAACCCATTTACAACTGCTATACTTTTTGAAAATACAGCAATTGTATCAGACATGCATTCATTACAGGCCTACTGTAACCAACAGGAGCTGATGATGGCTTTTCTGAAAAACTATACAATGTCAAATGGGAGCTGCTTCTACTTTATGAATATACTAGTCTCAAAATTCAAAGGCAAAGGTGTATAAGGCAATATTTATTATCTATCCTCTCAACTATCAATGTTTAAGTTACTCATGCAACTCACTGTTTATCTATTTTTATAAATATATGGTGTTATTCAAAAAGTGACACCAAACATATACTGTCCGTATATATCTAATGCAAAAACAAAAATAAGAAAAGAAAATTCAATTAAAGGCTCCTATGGTACCTTCCTGGAGGAGGAAATGGCAGCCCACTCCAGTGTTCTTGCCTGGAGAGTCCCATGAACAGAGGAGCCTTCATTCAGTCCATGGGGCGGCAAAGAGTCGGACATGACTGAGCGACTAAACAACAACAAATGGTACCTTTCTATTCAGATTTTTCAACTTGAATAAAAACATATCTCCAGTTGTGAATTCTCACTGTGAGAGCTTTAGGAGAAGAATGGTACCTCGCCCAATTTTGAAATTTTATTGAGATTAAAACTAAAAATACATTTTGTGCTCTATATTTTTATTACATTTATATTATTTTAAAAATAACAACTGAAATGTATAGATGACGGGACATCATTGTGTGTGTTTGTATGTGCTTTATATCTATGTATTAGAAAAACTTCTGGTAAATCTTATGTTTCAAAAGGAAATCATGAAGGTGGCAGTAGTGGCAAAGCTTTTGAATTTCTTCAAATACCAATTATCAAAGTGAGCAGAGGAACTGGAAGTAAAACCAAAAACCTATGGACTACATTTATAACAAACTAGGTAAGAACTTGCCCTACCATCCCTCAAAACAAGCAGATGGGGACAAACCACCAGCCACCATTGCCAGTGAAGGAAAAAAGCAGCCAGAAGCAAAGATATTTCATCAAACAGAAAACAACAGAAACCCATAATATCTGACAGGTAGTCACTGGATGTTTGATGGATCAACTTGAGAACAGTAGCTGAACTTGAAAGTGTTTACTCAATCCAAAAGCAGGCAAGTTTAAGGCACTCATATTAGTACTTAGGAGTTTTCCTGGTGCCTCAGACTGTAAAGGATCTGCCTGAAATGCAGGAGACACGGGTTTGATCCCTGGATCTGTAGATCCCCTGGATAAGGGAATGACTACCCACTCCAGTATTCTTGCCTGGAGAATTTCATGGACAGAGGATCCTGGTGGGCTATAGTCCACGAGGTTGCAAAGAGTTGGACACAACTGAGACAGAAGAATTATACAAAAAGAATCTTCATGGCCCAGATAACCACGATGGTATGATACTTACCTAGAGCCAGACATCCTGGAAGGCAAAGTCAAGTGGGCCTTAGGAAGCATCACTATGAACAAAGATAATGGAGGTGATGGAATTCCAGTTGGGCTATTTCAAATCCTAAAAGATGATGCTGTGAAAGTGCTTCATTCAATATGCCAGCAAATTTGGAAAACTCAGCAGTGGCCATAGGACTTCAAAAGGTCAGTTTTCATTCCAATCACAAAGAAAGGCAATGCCAAAGAATGATCAAACTACAGCACAATTGTACTCATCTCACATGCTAGCATTGGAGAAGGAAATGGCAACCCACTCCAGTGTTCTTGCCTGGAGAATCCCAGGTGGGGAGCCTGGTGGGTTGTCGTCTATGGGGTCACATAGAGTCGGACACGACTGAAGTGACTTAGCAGCAGCAGCAGCACATGCTAGCAGAGTAACGCTCAAAACTCTCCAAGCCAGGCTTCAACAGTACATGAGCTGTGAACCTCCAGATGTTCAAGTTGGATTTAGAAAAGCAGAGGAACCAGAGATCAAATTGCCAATAACCATTGGATTATTGAAAAAGCAGGAGAGTTCCAGAAAAACATCTACTTCTGCTTTATTGACTATGCCAAAACCTTTGACTGTGTGGATCACCAGAAGCTGTGGAAAATCATTAAAGAGATGGGAATAACAGAACACCTGACCTGCCTCTTGAGAAATCTGTATGCAGCTCAGGAAGCAACAGTTAGAACTGGACGTGGATCAACAGACTGGTTCCAAATAGGAAAAGGAGTACGTCAAGGCTGTATATTGTCACCCTGCTTAATTAACTTATATGCAGACTACATCATGAGAAACGCTGGGCTGGAGGAAGCACAAGCTGGAATCAAGATTGCCAGGAGAAATATCAATAACCTCAGATACACAGATGACACCACCCTTACGGCAGAAAATGAAGAACTAAACAGCGTCTTGATGAAAGTGAAAGAAGAGAGTGACAAAGCTGTTTTAAAGCTCGACATTCAGAAAACTAAGATCATGGCATCTAGTCCCATCACTTCATGGGAAATAGATGGGGAAACAGTGGAAATAGTGACAGACTTTACTTCGGGGGGCTCCAAAATCACTACAGATAGTGACTGCAGCCACGAAATTAAAAGACACTTACTCCTTGGAAGGAAAGTTATGACCAACCTAGATAGCATATTAAAAAGCAGAGGCATTACTTTGCCAACAAAAGTCCATCTAGTCAAGACTGTGGTTTTTCCAGTAGTCATGTATGGATGTGAGAGTTGGACTATAAAGAAAGCTGAGCACCAAAGAATTGATGCATTTGAACTGTGATGTTGGAGAATACTCTTGAGAGTCCCTTGGATGGCAAGGAGATCCAACCAGTCCATCCTAAAGGAAATCAGTCCTGAATATTCATTGGAAGGACTGATGTTGAAGCTGAAACTCCACACCTGATGTGAAGAGCTGACTCATTGAAAAAGACCCCGGTCCTGGGAAAGATTGAAGGCAGAAGGAGAAGGGGATGACCGAGGATGAGATGGTTGGATGGCATCACTGACTCAATGGACATGAGTCTGAGTAATCTCTGGGTGTCGGTGATGGACAGGGAGGCCTGGAGTGCTGCAGTCCATGGGGTCACCAAGAATTGGATACAATTGAGCAACTGAACTGACTGACTGTCTGAGCAACTAACACTGTCATTAAGGTATGAAGAAGGCAAAGCAGACTAATCCCTGTGAACTGATACCTACTCTGAGGAGAAACTCCTGAAAATGGAATCAAAATTGAGAAAGATTCAGGCAATATAAGCAGAAGATAGAAATTTCAGGTAAAATTTCGGAGTGCGGAAGCAGAACAAAACCAAGAAACCTTAGTGAATGAGTCCCATTGTGAACACTAAATGAAATAGCAAGAGAGAAAACATATTTTAGGATCTATTTTGAACCACACCCTCTTCTAAAAATCCAGTAAAATTAATAAAATTGAGCAAGATAAAAAGAAAAAGGTGAAGTTCTACTGTTATTATAAGAAAAAAGATCAAATTCTATCTAAAATTATTATAAGATTTTTTAAAAGATCAAAATTATATT